>CM039312.1:20942105-21149691 GCA_022316695.1 Camellia oleifera
GCTCTAGGTCATCTCCAAGGCAATTGTCCTCGAGCCCCTTCAACTAACTTCATCCAAGAATGGGTATTCTCGTTCTGGATATGAATCCAAATCTGCCAAGGTTCTTGCTCTGCTGCTGTTGCCTCCAAGGGTTCTTCTACTCACTACTCTCCTGATTTCACTGCTCCCTCATTCTCTATGGATGATCTTGAGTCCATCATTCAACAGATGCTTGTCAAATCTGGTACTCCTTCTTCTACTGCTTTTTCAGTGACTTTAGGTAACTCTTCATGATATTTTGATTCTGCATGTTGTAATCATATGACTTTTGACTCCACTATGTTTTCTTTTATATCATCATTATCTTCTGTCCCCACCATACACATTGCCGATGGTTCTCATATGACTGTTAATCACATTGGTCAAATTTCTACTTTCACTGTGTCTCTTTTTGATGCTTATCACATTCTTACTATTCAATTGAACCTTATCTCTGTTGGTCAGTTATGCGAACTTGGTCTAATTGTTACCTTTTCTGCTAATGATTGTTTGGTGCAAGACCTTCAAAAGAGACAAATCCTTGGGTTAGGCCATCAACATGGATGTTTGTTTGAGCTTATCTATCTTCGTATTCCACACAAATCATCTACTATTGCTTCCATTGCTTCATCTATTGCATCTACTTCTGATATGTCTTCTTTTCACCTTTGGTATTGTCGCTTTAGACATGTTTTTTTAGTCGTTTGAAAACTTTGGTTTCTAGTGGTCAATTAGGTCATGTCCATCTTAAAGATGCTGATTGTTTATCTTGTCAAATTGCTAAACAACTTTCATTCTAATAATGCTAAGGAGTAATTGGATTATGAATTTCTTTATTTTCTTTGGGCTAATGGTACACTATCACATCAATCTTGTACAGGCACGTCCCAACAGAACGAACGACTGAAAAGAAGCACCGTCATATTCTAGACACTACCCGGGCTCTTCTCATCTTATCTTTTTGTCCTGAACAATTTTGGGTGGAAGCTGCCTTCATTGCCATCCACACCATAAATCGTGTACCTACACCTGTCGTAGCTAATATTTCTCCTTACTAGCACTTGTATAATTCTCCTTCTGACTATACCACTCTTAAAGTTTTTGGTTCTGCTTGTTTTGTTTTATTTTAGCCTTATGAACACACTAAATTAGAACCTCATTCTCGTCTTTATTACTTTCTGTGGTATGGTATAGAACATAAAGGGTATCGTTGTTGGGATCCTATCTCTAAGCAACTTTGTATCTCCCGTCATGTGGTCTTCTAGGAATACAAAATATTCTCCAATCTTTCCAAGTTTCACCTACCACAGTCCATCTACTCACCGATCTTTACTGATCTTTCTATAGATCTGTTTTCTGATGAATTTGATGCAGATTTTGACTCAATGCTTCCACATATGCGTACGTCTATCGTTTATCCTGAGGATCCTATGTTTGCTGATGGCCTTACATTTTCTGCAACCACTATGGAGGTTCCTCCATCTCCACCTCCCATTGAGGTTCCTCCTTCACCAGAGCGTCATTCCACAGGGGTAAAGCAACCTTCTGTTCTTCTCTGTGATTATATTGTTGGTTCCACTGCATTTTCCTCTCATGAACCTGCTTCCTATCAAGAAGCTTGTTCTAACCTTCTTTAGCTACAAGCTATGACTGATGAACTACAGGCTTTTGATAAAACTTATACTTCAGATGTGGTTGATCTTTCTTCTGGCTAGAGTACTGTTAGTTTCAAATGGGTTTACAAGATCAAAACTCATTCTGACGGTTCCATTGAGCGTTACAAAGCTCGCCTTGTCACCTGGGGGTTTACTCAAGAGTAGGGCATTGACTATGAGGAAACATTTGCTCTTGTTGCTCGCCTTACTTCCGTTCACAGCTTACTTGCAGTGGCTGCTGCTCGCTACTGGAGTCTTTATCAGATGGATGTCAAGAATGCATTCCTCAACGGTGATCTCATTAAGAAAATTTATATGTAACCTCCTCCTAGTTCTTCTGTTCCATCAAACAATGTTTGCAAACTCCGTCGTGCTTTGTATGGTTTGAAACAAAGCTCCCGTACCTGGTTTGCTAAGTTCAGCTCTACCGTTTATGACTTTGGTTTTTCCTCCAATGCCCATGATTCTGCCTTATTTATACATAAGATGGAGCATGGTACTATTCTTCTTCTCTCTATATGGATGATATGATTATCACTGGGGATGACACAGTGGGTATTTCTAGTCTCAAACAGTTTTTTAGTCATCAGTTTGAGATGAAAGATTTGGGTTTGCTTAGCTACTTCCTTGGCTTGGAAATTTCTCAAGATTCATCTGATTACTTTCTTATCTAGGCTAAGTATACTTTTGATCTCTTGGCTCGTGTTGGCCTTACCGATTGCAAGACTGCCACTACTCTAGTTGATCCTCAAACTCATCTTATACCCTGTGATGGTTCCCTATTTTCTGGTGCTACTTTATATTGTCAGCTAGTTAGAAGTGTTGTCTATCTTACGGTTACTCATCCAGATATTGCTTATGTTGTTCACATTGTCCGTCAATTCATGGCTGCTCGCTGCTCTCCACACTATGATGCTCTGGTTCGCATTTTATGCTATCTCAAAGGCACTCTGTTTCATGGTCTTCATTACTTCGCTTAGTCTTCTATATAGCTACATGTATTTTCTGATGTAGATTAGGCAGGGGATCCTACTGACTGCTGTTCGACTACTGGGTTCTGCTTCTTCTTAGGCAACTCTCTCATTGCATGTCATAGCAAGAAGCAAACTTTTGTTGCTCGTTCTAGTATCGAGATTGAGTATCGTGCTCTTGCCGACACTATTGAAGAGTTTGTGTGGCTTCGTTGGCTTCTTTTTGATATGAGAGTTTCTTATTCTACTACTACCAATCTTTATTGTGACAACCAGAGTGCTATTCAGATTGCACATAACGATATTTCCATGATCGCACCAAGCATATTGAGATAGATTGCCACTTCATACGACGGCTTGTTACTAGTGGCAATGTTCGTCTTCTCTTTGTTATTGCTGATTAGACCACCGATCTCTTCACTAAAGCTTCTCCTCCAGAACACTTCTCTAATCTTCTTTCCAAGCTTAAGCTGATATCTGCCTTACCACCTTGAGCTTGAGAGGGGTGTTGGATGTATATTAGATGTGTATATCTTCTATACTTATCTATTCCTATACTACTTAGGTTTCTTGTATACTATATGCAAGCTTCTCCTGTTATATTGTATACATTCATTAATATAATTCATATATTTTTCTCTCTGTCTTACTTTATCATAATGAATTGTTGATAGGAGGGAGAGTTAGGTGGGGAGTCTGCTAGAAAAAGAGAAAAAGAATGAAATTTTGTTTTGAATGTTGAAAAATCTAGAAACCCTAGATGTTGATTTGTGATTATGTACCAATTTTAAGCAAAATATAACAATCCCAATCAAACAATCAAGAGAAAGAGACACAAAGATTTTACGTGGAAAAACCACAATTGGACACCTTCCAATTGTGATAAAAAAACCACGGGCAACTGCCACAAGACAATCCACTAAGAAGATTTAAAGGAATTACACAGGTATCACTCTCAATTATCTAGCGAATCCACAACGCCTAATTGAACCAACCTCTATGTGCCTCTTCCAACCCCATCTTCACCACGGAATTGTCTTTCTGATGAGCCACTTCGGATTCCACCAAAGCTTCAGGCTCGAATTCTTCAGAATCCACAACTGAAGAACAACTCTCTCTTTTGTATATAACAAACAAACCTTTGATGTACTCTCTTTAAACCATGAGTTGAATACTCAATAAAACATCAAAGAAAAAATAACAAAATATCCCCAGATATAAACCTTTAAGAACCAAAAAGAAGATCTGGAGAGATTCAATGAATCAATCAATGAATAGCCTAGATTTGGGAGAAACCCAACTATTTATAGAAAACCAAAGCAATCCTAGTTGGGAAAGAAAACCAACTTCTTGTAGAAAACTAACTTCTTGCAGAACTCCAAAGTAATCCTGTTTTTGAAGAAAACCAACTTCTTAAAGAACTCTTATTACAACTTTAGTTTTGATCCATGGAATTTGACAACAAAAGGTCCTAACAATCTCCCATTTTGTCAAATCCTGGATAAAACCAATCTAAAACAAATTTCCTAACAAAATCTCTCAAGCAGCACCACCAACTATGAACCAACACTCAAATCCATGCTCTTGAACAATTATCCGGAAATAAAATAACCACACACAAGCCAACCAAAATATGTGGAACTAGATTAAATAACAAAATATAAATCAATCCATAAACAAAATACTAACAATCCAATTGTACCAAAGAAGGATATAAGCAAAAGTAAAAACACTGTACCATCAACCAAACTACTATACCATCAATATACATCAAACACTGAAAACAGTGAACAAGAAGAAAAATGACAAAAAATAATATGGTAGAGCAAGCAAAGAATTTCAGATTTGTACCTTGAAACACACAAGATTATCCAAGAAGTACAATTACTTGAAAACAAAATGTGCACAGCCTCTAGAAAATTCCTCATAAAAGAAAGTGATGCATTATGTGAAAAGCATAGATCCCATGAGAAAAAGTGTGTATGTAACTCTTGGAGTTCGACAAACACTAGATTCAAATCCTGGTAGTGATATGAAAGCTAGACCTCTGACAAGAGAATCTAAGCACAACTAAGGAAAGTCAAACCACTAGGAATCAAGGGGTATTTGGTGAGTAAAAGCGGAGGTTCCCCCTCAATCAATGAATCCTTTATTTTTCTTTTCTTTTTCACATTTTTTTTTCTTTCTTTTGCACATTTTTTTCTTTCTTTTGCGTAGTTTTTCTTCTTTTTTCTTTTCTTTTGCACACTCATTGGCGACTGACACGCTCAAGAGTATGGAAACCGAACCAGAGAAGCATGGATATAATAAGGATGGCCTGGTTGGTGACTCTGAGGTAGCCTTTTCCTCATGCCTGAACTACAATGAACAGAGGGAAAAGCCGTGGAGATGCAAAAAGATGGAAGGTGGTTAAGAGACTCAACATCACCCATGATATGCTAGTATAGGTCAATTCCTCTAGAAAAGAAAAAGATACAATGCCAGAAGTCCATAGAGAAAAATAATCACTAAGGCGGAAGACTCTAAAATTTGCTAATCCAAAAGTGTGTACAGAATGAGACATACTAATCAAAGAACACACACTCCAAAATGAGTAATGACCACAGAAAACACACATATATTAACATGTAATAGATATTCTCATCAATTCCAATATGCACCAAGGACCACTCAAAAAATTTAAGCTTGCAAAACCATATTAAGAAAATCTTTTTAGATTTTTTTTTTTTTTTCAGGAATTTCCCTCATGAATTGTATCCATTATCAGAAATCAAACAAAATCTCGTTCTAAACGATATTTTTTTTAAAAAAAAAAATAAAGCGATCCAAAAGAATTTTTTAAAAAAAAAAAAAAAATAGAACGACCCGCTCTGATACCAATTGAAAAATCTAGAAACCCTAGATGTTGATTTGTGATTATGTACCAATTTTAAGCAAAATATAACAATCCCAATCAAACAATCAAGAGAAAGAGACACAAAGATTTTACGTGAAAAAACCACAATTGGACACCTTCCAATTGTGATAAAAAAACTACGGGCAACTGCCACAAGACAATCCACTAAGAAGATTTAAAGGAATTACACAGGTATCACTCTCAATTATCTAGCGAATCCACAACGCCTAATTGAACCAACCTCTATGTGCCTCTTCCAACCCCATCTTCACCATGGAATTGTCTTTCTGATGAGCCACTCCGGATTCTACCAAAGCTTCAGGCTCAAATTCTTCAGAATCCACAACTGAAGAACAACTCTCTCTTTTGTATATAACAAACAAACCTTTGATGTACTCTCTTTAAACCATGAGTTGAATACTCAATAAAATATCAAAGAAAAAATAACAAAATATCCCCAGATATAAACCTTTAAGAACCAAAAAGAAGATCTGAAGAGATTCAATGAATCAATCAATGAATAGTCTAGATTTGGGAGAAACCCAACTATTTATAGAAAACCAAAGCAATCCTAGTTGGGAAAGAAAACCAACTTCTTGTAGAAAACCAACTTCTTGCAGAACTCCAAAGTAATCCTGTTTTTGAAGGAAACCAATTTCTTAAAGAACTCTTGTTACAACTTTAGTTTTGATCCATGGAATTTGACAACAAAAAGTCCTAGTAAATGTAATCATGCATTTTGTTAGGGTAAAATAGACATTTTAAGTGTTACTTTGGTTGCTGTCATGGTTTTCTGTTTGGCCACTAGATAGTCAACTAATGGTTGGCCTAAAGTGGTTTGGCCTACATTGCATGGTGTCATGTTGAGAGCGGATTGGGAGATACAGCTGTCCTACTGCATGGTGTCATGCACAATTTTGACAAATAAATTTTTTTTTTCTTTCACTTTGGCGTAGAATCACAAAGGCATCACTTTGTTAATTACACAACTTTTTGAATTTTGTGTATTATTTATAGAGAATTTAATATATATATATATATATATTTATATAATTAAAGATATCAAAAGTATTTCACAATTTACGCATTTATTAATGTATTAATATTATTTAATTACTAGATTTCAAATTTTCTATATTTATTTTCAAAATTATCATAATAAAATGTTCAAAATTTTATGATTGATGCTACAAAAATTTGTGACTTAGTTACAATATTTTTTATTACGTCAATTTATATTGAGATTATACATTTTGTGATTAATGTTACAAAATTTTATGATAAATTATACAAGTGATTGGGTGCCTATGGTTTGCACCCTTACCATTCATTATAAAAATAATTATAAATAAAATTATTGTAAAATAATAGTAATTCAGCTTCATTCTATTTTACCCTAGTAAACTACATTAGAGTATTGATCAATCCAAAAGCACTATAAAACCTTATTTGATTAATATGATTAATAGTGAAAGAATTAATTATTCTATAAATTAGTGTAAGATTAGTTATCTAATTAAATTAGTGAGATAATCATTTATTATATATTCTTTTTTTTCTTTTTCTTTTTTATACTTGAAATTATGATTCTCAATCTCTCTCAATATTAAAAATTCGTCAATTTCGTTGGATTTGATATCCGCCCTATATGTAATCCGATTAATAAAATTTACAATCAAACATGGAATTGTGATTACATAAACTAACAATCCCAACCTATGCTATAATCCTTGTAATCAAATATGCCCTAAATGCTCATAATTCTATATTTTATGCATGTGTGAAATTATAATATAGTGTATTTACTTGTAACAATATTTTATAAATTATTATGATATTAAAATAGCTTATTGGCCAAAAATGATGAATTATGAGTATAGTATTTGTACCAAATCAGATTTTAAATTATTCTGTAAAAGCTATACTAATATTATTTAATTACAGTTGGGAAAATACACGATTTATTTTGTATTATTATGTGTAATTTTTTAAAAAAATATAATTAGTAAAAAATTTATGGGTCAAAATATGAATAAGTAATTAATCTAAACTTATCCATTTGAGGATAAGATTCATGGCATGATGATGGGAGCAAATAGAGGAGTGGCGTCACTTAAAAGCTTGCTGAGCAAGTATTGCACCTTGTATAGATGGAGGAGTGGTTGTGAACGAAAGGAAGGAAAACAAATAAAGAAAGGAAAAGAAAATATTCAGTGTATTCGGTTTGAATTTTTTGAATTAAGTTTTTATCAAGAAGATCTTTGATAGTCAAAACAAAGAGTGAGATATTAATTTTAAGGAAACGATGCAATTCAGAAATAGTTTTTAAAAAATCTTAGAAGCGGGGATGTGGAATAAACACACAGAACACTTTTATAGTATTTACAATTCTATTTTTCATATGTAAATATCGGCCTTTTGGTCAATAAATTTGGTTATAAAAGTAAAAATTCCAATGATTATTTTAGTACTCTCACTTAAATATTTTTCGACTCGTGTTTAGTAATTTATTTAAGAATTGGCTTTAGGTAACTTCAGTTACTAGTCATCATGATACTTAACTCTTGAATACGGGAAGCGGCTCGTGACAATATTTCTCTCATGTATAATTTTAATTATGCCTACTCACTAATTTATTCACAAGAGCCAACTTTATTTTCTTAAACATAATTGAGTCACAATTTTTTACAATATCAGTCATAAAATTTTGAATATTTTATTATGTAAATTTTAAAAATAAATCTAGAAAATTTGAAAGCAAATAATTAAATAATATTAATACAGTGGGTAAATTGTGAAACACTTACTGGTATTGAGAATTGGTAAATGTCTCGTGACTTAAATTTTGTATTGTTCTGTACTCAAAACGATGTCGTTTTGACCATTTAAGTCACTTTTAAATTACAAAATTTGAATTACGTAGCATTGTCGATTAGTAAAAGTAAGTAATGCGAAGAATCGAGGATGAGATATTGGGCTAACTTTTTATCTTTTAGTGCCTTGTTTCGTCAAGTTTGTTTGACATTTGTGCTTCACATTATATATATATACTTGTAAAAGTGAGTCATGCGACGAATCGAGGATGAGATATTGGGCTAACTTTTTATCTTTTAATGCCTTTTTTGGTCAAGTGGGTTTGGACATTGACGCAACTTAAAACCGTTTCATTTGTCTTTCTAATAGGAGATGAAGATGCGTATATATAATCAACAATCAATTATATATCCATCATCAACAAGCCGTGCTCCATATTGTCAAACACATACAACCCGAAGTGCAAAAGAAATGCGGTGCTGACATTGACACACAACGTTTTCCATTTTGTGCATTACGTGTAAACAATATAAAATATATATATACTTATAATTCTCAACGACAATGCTATGTAGTTCAAATTTTGTGGCTAAAAAGTGGCTCAAATGGCCAAAACGACGTCGTTTTGAGTACAGAACAACATAAAATGGCCAAAACGACGTCGTTTTGGCCATTTGAGTCACTTTTGAGCCACAAAATTTGAGGTACGAGATATTTTCATTTACTAATATATTTTTACATCTATAATGTGAAGTGTTTGGGTATATAAGATATATATTATGTATATTTATGTAAGTTTTCATAAATATATATAAGTTATTTTATAAAATTTTATAAAGACATATCAGTTGTGATTTTTAAAATTTTTATGAGTTAATTTATGTATGTTTGTAAAAATTTACTTGATTTTATGAAGTAACTGATGTATATTTGTAAAAACTTACATAAATATATATGGTGTGTAATTGCACACTTAAAAATTGTCCATAGTGTATATTGAGCTAAAGAAAAAAGAAATCCATTAAACTATAAAGTTAACTGCACAGTAATAACTAATGTACCTGCTACAATGTAGGCACCCCATTTTCCTCCTTTTTTTTTTTTTTTTTTGATTCAAAAGAAATTAAAGCTAACAACGGAGAAAATGAGTTCGGAACAACAACCAAAGGGTTAGACCCTCTCAACAGACACTTCAGTCATGTCATCAATGAGGAGAGTTGTGACTTCTGTAGAAGGATCCTCAAGGATCATTACATGTTCCTCCTGGGCTACTCCCAAATTAGCTAACCCATCAGCTACTTTGTTGCCCTCTCTCAAGGTGTGAAGGAGAGAATAGTGACATCTCTGAAGGAGGAATTTAGCATCTTTAATGAGAGCTTTGAGAGGAGAATTTGGATGTGGCCCATGTTGAATTTGGTGCATGGCTTGTTTTGAATCTGTTTTAACTACCACATTGGTAACCCCTTTCTAGAACAAGATGGTGAGTCCTCGATATATTACCCAAATTTCTACTTCCAGGCTTGTGCAATGGCCCAGTTTGCCATAGTACCCCCATAACCAAGTGCCTGTCTCGTCTCTCAAAAGTCTTCCATAACCTCGTGGCTTGGGTCACCCTTTGAACAACCATCTATATTGAGTTTAAGAGTACCTGCAGTGGGAAAACACCATTTAATAGAGAATTGGGGGTGGAGAGAAGATTCAAAAGCATCATCAATATCATGGACATAATCTCTAATGATCTTAAGGCTGTTATGGATTGGGTTCATTGTCTGTTCAAAAACCATTTTGTTGCGATCCTTCCAGATCTGCCAAAGGGTAACAATAAAAACCAGAAACCATTTTGCGCCAGACAGAATTTTTTTGCTTTTCATGTTAGAGGACACCCAATCAAACAGGGGCTGAACCAATCCTTTCTCCCACCAAGAGTTGTTTTGAATGTGAGTCCAAAGTTCTTTAGAGTGGGCACGATCTCAAAGAAGATGCTGCATGTCTTCACTAGAGTGTCCACATCTAGGACGTAAATTTGATGAGGTCAAATTTCTCACAAGGCGCAAATGATTGGTCAACAGTTTGCCTCTTAGAATAAACCAGAGAAAATATTTTAGTTTTTGAGAGATTTTGATTTTCCAGATCCAAAGCCAATCCCTGCCATCCACAACAGAATTAGTAATAATCTTAAAAGCAGAAGTAGTAGAGAATTTACCACAGGTGGATCCAATCCAAGTAGGAGTATCTGAGAATGCTACAAATCTCGGTCTGTATATTTTAAGGATTTCAGTATGGTCATGTGGAGTTACAAGGGTTGCAAGGCTTTCAATGTTCCAATTTCCTTCCTCATCTAAGATAAGTTTAACTTTGTCAAAGTCATTTGTTTGGTAGGTGGTGTTTGTTTGAGCTAAGGGTTGAGTACTACACTACCAATCATTCCAAAGGGAAATATCTTCACCATTACCAACAACCCGTTTAACCCCACGTCTGAGGGTATCCCTAGTTTTGCAAATGCTTCTTCAAATGTGAGAGGCTTGAGATCTCTGAGTCCAATTATAGAAGCTGTTATGATGCAAATATTTAGAATGGAGAATTGGCACCAAAGTTCAGATCTTTCACTCAGAAATTTCCACCCAAATTTAGTAAGAAGAGTAGCATTATGGTCCCTAACCTTTCTAATGTCTAATCCTCCCTCAGTTTTGCTTCTGCAAACACCATTTTCCTTTTGATATATGCATTTTAGGGTACAAGTATCACCTTTTGTATTGTTACCAAATTAATGTCCACATCTATAAGCAGGGAAGAAAATTTTACACTAGTGTATATAGTATGCACTTGTACATTTAAAAATTATCTGTAATATGTATGGAGCTAAAATAAAAAAGAAATCTATTAAATTATAAAGTTAGCTGCACAACAATAATTAATGTACATCCCACGCAGCCACACCCTTTTCCTTTTCATATATGCATTTTCGTGTACAATTATCACCCTTTGTACGTTGCCAAATTAATGTCCACCTCTACAAGCAGAGATGGAGCCACCTTATGGCCAAAGGTGGCCATGGCCCCTGTATTTGCCATAACCTATGCATATTTAGTATATATGTTTAGTAAAATATTATTTACTTTGACTAAAATAAATATAAAATAAGTGATAAGATTAGAACGCAATAACTAATTCCGTAAATTGAGAAGGAAATCGCTAAAACAATTAGTACAAATTCAATTATAGATGAATTCCGTAATAAAAAAGGATGCCAGGTTTAATTTTGATAGATGTAATTGAAGAAAAAAAAATTATTTAGTTTTGATTTATTAATTTTTGTCTTTTTTTCAAAGAGTATCTTGGTTTATATTAACTATTTGATATATTTTGATACGTTGCAATTTTCAAATCTATCTATCTATATATAAAAGTAAAAGGGACATTTTAGTGAGAAGCCTTTTAGGAGCTTCAAACTCTCATTGTAATTTTTTTGATTATCTTAATTTTAAATAATAACTTTTGTTTAATAATCTCACATAGGAAAAAGAAGGGAAAAAAATGAATTGTTTTACTCATATAAAGAGAATCTTATACTCCCATCCCATTTAGTGAGTAGCCTTGTGATATTTTCAATATCTCATACTAATTTTTGGATTTTTTTAAATTTTAAACAATTAAAAAAATCTCTATTGGCTAACTTTTATTTAAAAATCTCACATCAGAAAAAAAGGAAAAAATGAATTGTTTAGGTTGGAAGCTTTTATCATAGTAGGTTGATGGTTCACTAAACTATACGGTGAAAATATACCTCTCTAATAGGAGGCCAACTTATATAATTTAAAAGCTTTTTTTAATAATTAATGTTATTATTATTATAACAAAATGGTTTTGAAATTTGGAGGCCGTCACCCATCTCCTCCAATTGGGTCCATCTTGTTTGCATGACTACAATTAATTATATTTTTAAAATAATATTTTGCTTCAAATGCAATGATGCAAGTTAATTCCACGATTATGAGCGCATGGATGACAATGTGACAAATCATATATCAGAGAGGAAAAGAGGTCAGTTAATTAACTTTGATTTATTTTCAATTTTTATTAGTAGTATTCTGAACAAATTAAAGTTCGATTTACTTTGAGCGAGACTATCATTTATAATCACGTAATTTTATTATATTTAATTTTTAAAAATAAATAATATATATAATTTTGTAAATAAATCATATATTTTTATTAAAGATAAATACAGTGAAATCACATGAACATAAGTTTAGAATGAATTTGATTTTTCTTTTTTTTTTAAATATGCATATGAGTTTACAAAATGATCGAGTATGATAAATTTGCTAACCTAACTATGCCTCTCTAATTTCCGTTAACTAACTTTCATTTACCTTTTATTTTACAATCTCACATTGGAAAAAAAGAAAGACAAAGTGAATTATTTCACTTACATAAGCAAAAGGAAATTTTTAGTGAGAAGCCTATGATCAATATCTCATACTCATTTTTTTGATTTTCTTAATTTTAAACAATTAAAAAAATCCTTATTGGCTAGCTTCCATTTAACTTTTGTTTTACAATCCAACATAATTTTGATTTTAAAAATAATTTTGTATGAGATTTTGAAATTCTCATAATATTTAACTTTAAAATAATTACAATCCTACATCGAGAAGAAAAAAAAGAAAGAAAGAAGTGAATTGTTTCATTTATATAAAATGAATCTTATGCTCCAATTTATATAGATTATTGAAATTTCTTAATTTTAAACAATTAAGAAAATCCCCATTAGTTAACTTCCATTTAACTTTTACTAGTATATCATCCGTGCTATGCACGGGATAAAACAATATATTATAAAAATATGATAATTATATTTAATTTTTTATATTATGTAAAATAAAACTTAAATGAAGTTAATCAATCGAGATTTTCATAATTGTTTAAAATTAAGAAAAAAAAATAGTATGAGATATTGATCATAAGGATTCTCACTAAAAATCTCATTTTGCTTATATAAATGAGAGTATAAGATTCACTTTATGTAAATGAAACAATTTACTTTTTCCTTCTTTTCTCAATGTCGGATTATGAAATAAAAGTTAAATAAAATTTAACAGATAAGAATTTTCTTAATTGTTTAAAAGTTAACAATTGTTTGGGCAGTAATTTATTTCGAATCAAGTAATCTTAGCTGTTTAATTTTTAATAAAGTCAAACTTTAATTTATTTCAAATCAAACAATTTAACCAATATATTCTAATAACATCATTAAAATTACAGTGAAACCAGCGAATCAGTCAAACTGAAAATAGTTCACTCTATCGACTGGGTCAAAGGATAAACAATTTATACAAAAATTAAATAATTCAAACTTTTAAATTTTATTGCAATTTTAAAATTTAAACTGTCTTGAACTGAAACATACACAACACTACAATATTAAATGGGAGCATAAGGTTCATATAGTGAAACAACTCATTTTTTCCTCATTTTCCTAATGTGGGATTGTAAAATAAAGGTTAACAATTGTTTGGACAGAAAGTTCATTTCTAATCAAGTAATCTCAGTCGTTCAATTTTTAATAAAGTCAATCTTAGTTTATTTCAAATCAAACAAATCTAAGCAATATATTTTGATAAAATAACTAAAACCGTGGTTAAACCAGTGAATTAGTCAAACCGAAAACGATTTAGTCTAATCGGCTAAGTCAAAAGACCAATCAATTTACAACAAAATTAATTAATTAAAACCTGTAAATTTTATTTTAAAATTTCAACAATCTTAATCTGAAATATGCACAATACTATAATATTAAATGAGAGTATAAGATTCACCTTATATAAGTGAAATAACTCACTTTCTATTTCTTTTCTCGATATGATATTGTAATTATTTTAAAGTTAATTATTATGAGAGTTTCAAAATCTCATACAAAATTATTTTTAAAATCAAAACGTTAATGTGGGATTGTACAATAAAAGTTAAATGGAAGCTAGTTAATAGAGATTTTCTTAATTGTATAAAATAAAAAAAATTAAAAAAATTAGGTATTGATTATAAGGTTTCTGTCATGGCCCAAACCCGCCCCCAAGGGTTAAGGACATAACCAGCCAGTAATCATGAGATTACCTACGGCCTCAGACCAAACCAAACGTATTTTAACAGAGTTAATGGGGGCCAAACGGAAGCAATTTAAAAGTTTGTTCATAGAACTGTGCTTACATGGCATATCATTACAAACCATAAATATGCATATTAATAACTCACAACAAAACATGTACAACACAAGGTTCTGTACAGACAGGATCATCCAAAGCTAAGTCAACCCATGAGAACCATATACAGACATATTCAAAGTCCTCGCCAATAAGACAAAAATAAGATAGTATGACAAAAGGCGAAGACAAGTCTCGTGCGTGAGACACAAGTGCTGACTCTCCAAAACTCGGTTGTTCTACACGGACTTCACTGAGGCTGGGTCTGGACCTCTCTTGGCTCACCTACAAACACATGAATGAGCGTGAGTGAAAGCCTAGTGAATAATATCAAATAAAGAAAATACATTGGAACATTATACATCAGACGACCTTGGGTCCAATTCATATTTCCTTTTAACATATATAAACAATTTAGGTCAAGTGATTGTGGTTCCAAACAAACTAGCCTTTGGCCCATTCATTTATGTCAAAACGGCCTTTGACCCATTCATTTATGTCAAAACGGCCTCTGGCCCATCCATTCATGTCAAAACGGCCTCTGGCCTATTCCTTCATTCTTGTCAAAACGGCCTCTGGCCCATTCGTTCATTCTTATCAGAACGGCCTCTAGTCCATTCATTTAGCATAGCAAACATGGTCCACCAATGAAATCAAACTTACATAAAAGTAAGCAATTGGATAACAACATATTTTAGATATATTTGTTGAGATATTACTCACAGTGATCGGCTTGTGGATTTGCCCTGGAGCTTGACCCTACACATCATATAACACATATGGGTCACAAACGATTCAATCCGTTCTATAATTCACATATTCCTCTTTAGGCTTCATTCTTATCTCTTTAACTCAATTACGACGCTTAATGCATGCCTAAGAGTGCTTGCAAGTGAAAGAGAACGGAAAACAAAACACAGGACGTTCACACAAAATTTTCAGAAATAGGGTCCCCGCTCAAGCGTCAACTTCCTCGCTTAAGCGGACCCAATAGGTCTGCAAAAGTTCTGGTTATATCAAATTCACGCTCGAGCATGAACTCGGGTGCTTGAACGGAAGGTTTGTCTACATAGCTCCACGCTCGAGCGTCAACTTCCCCGCTCGAGCGGACATCAAATTTTCTGGGTTTTTCCAGCAGTATTCTTGAGCTTCAATTTGATGTTCAAGGGTCCCAAATGCATGATTTCAGTCCCAAAAACATATAGACACATTATATTGTATGAGAGTGTAAGGATATTACATCAAATTGTTCAAAGTCAACATCTAATTTTCAAACAACTCTCATTTCTCTAGTATAAACAAAACTCATGTCTTCAAACTTCACATAAGCTTCATTTCTTCAAGAATCAAACATGCATATAAGTTTTGGCTTCCAATTCGAGTTCAAATGGTACAAATAAGGCTTATGATTATGGAACTTATGAAAACCATGCATGCATGTGAGATTTGATGCCTAATTCTTCTTGTTCAACATGGCTTATGGATGAATATGCAAAACTATAGCAATCATGCAGATGAATGCTCATATAAACCCCCAATTCAATAAATTCAACTCAAATTATGCCCTTGATCACAAATAAACCTTGAACTTACAAAATTACAAATTCAAACTTATGAATTCAAGATCAATTACCTATCTAGGGGGCTCAATTTTCCAATCAATAGCAAGTTCTTGAGTATGGCTTCAAGATTATCAAGCTTCAAGACCAAACTTGAATTATCTCACCTCTCTCCCTCTAATTTCGGCTCTCTCTCTCTCTCTAGAGAGTTGATTTCAGCCAAAGATAAAATAAAAGAGGGAATTGAACATATCATGGCCCCTTATACAACCCCACTCAAGCACATTATTTTAATATAAGATAATTGAGCATTAAGTCATTAATTTAATCCAATTAATCTGACCCGAATCAATTTCCAACTAAATTCCATCGTAGGCTCTAAAAATTACGCTAATCACTATGGCGTAATCAATTTTGGGTTTTGTGGCCGATAACGCCTTCAATTTAATTTCCAAAGCAGTTAATCAAACAGATATTCCTACGGTGAACAGATCGAAATTCAAAACCACATATTTTTACATAATGACACACAAAATCATATTAAACACATAATCATGCTCATATTAAGGAACAATTAACATATTACGGAACAGAGATATCACAGTTTCTCACTAAGAATCTTCTTTTACTTATATAAATGGGAGCATAAAATTCACTTTATATAAGTGAAATAATTCACTTTTTCCTTTTTTTCATGATGCGGGATTGAAAAATAAAAGTTAAATGGATATGCATATTGAATTGCAAATTGAAACTGTGTTTACAAAAACATCTTCACATAGCATGGGTGATATGCTACGAGTATTGTACATGTGTTCTTAAACACACAAAAAAAAAAAAAAAAAAAAAACAACAACAACAACAACAACAACAACAAAAAAACCAAAAAAATGATATTGATTATTGGGTTTCTCACTAAAAATCTTCTTTTGCTTATATATAAAGGAGCATAAGATTCACTTTATATAAGTGAAACAATTCATTTTTTCCTTCTTTTCTCGATGTGAGATTGTAAAATAAAAATTAAATGGAAGCTAACAAATGGAGATATTCTTAATTTTTTAAATTAAGAAATTTCAATAATTTATATAAATTGGAGCATAAAATTCACTTTATGTAAATGAAACAATTCACTTTTTCCTTCTTCCGCCCTCTCAAATTTAGGATTGTAAAATAAAAGGTAAATGGAAGCTAGCCAATAGGAATTTTCTTAATTGTTTAAAATTAAGAAAATTCAATAATTTTAGAATGAGGGTTTAGAGCTTCTAAAATGTTTCTTCCTTAAAACTCCCTTTATAAGATTCATTTTATATAAACGAAACAACTCACTTTTTTCGTTATTTTCCTAATTTGGGATTGTAACACTTTATATAACTGAAACAACTCATTTTTTCTTTCTTTTCTTGATGTAGGATTGTAATTATTTTAAAGTTAAATATTATAAGAGTTTCAAAATCTCATACAAAATTATTTTTAAAATCAAAATTATGTAGGATTGTAAAATAAAAGTTAAATGGAAGCTAGGTAATGGAGATTTTCTTAATTGTTTAAAATTAAGAAAATCTAAAAAATGAGTATGAGATATTGATCATAGGGTTTCTTACTAAAAATCTATTTTTACTTATATAAATGGGAGTATAAGATTCACTTTATATAAGTGAAACAATTCACTTTTTCTTTCTTTTTTCGATGTGGAATTGTAAAATAAAAGGTAAATGAAAGCTAGTCAACGGGAATTAGAGAGGCATAATTTAGGTTGGTGAATTTATCATACTCGATCATTTTGTAAACTCATATGCGTATTAAAAAAAAAAAAAAATCGAATTCATTCTAAAGTCATATTCATGTAATTTCAATATATTTGTCTTTAATAAAAATATATGATCTATTTATAAAATTATATATATTATTTATTTTTAAAAATTAAATATAATCAAATTACGTGATTATAAATGATAGTCTCGCTCAAAATAAATTGAACTTTAATTTGTTCAGAATGTTGTTAATAAAAATTGAAAATAAATCAAACTGAATCAATTGACATTTTCTCCTCTCCGACATGTGTATTGTTACATTGTCATCCATGTTCATAATCGTGGAATTAACTTGCATCATTGTATTTAGAGCAAAATATTGTTTTAAAAATATAATTAATTGTAGTCATGCAAGCAAGATGGACCCAATTGGGGGAGATGGGTGACGGCCTCCAAATTTCAAAACCCTTTTATTATAATAATAATAATAACATTAATTATTAAAAAAAGCCTTTAAATTATATAAGTTGATCTCCTATTAGGGAGGCATATTTTCAACATATAGTTTGGTGAACCATCAGCCTAAACCGAAACAATTCACTCTACTCCAACCTAAACAATTCACTTTTTCTTTCTTTTTTCGATATGAGATTTTTAAATAAAAGTTAACCAATGAATTTAAAATTAAGAAAATCAAAAAAATCAGTATGAGATATTGAAATTCTCTTTATATGAGTAAAACAACTCATTTTTTTTTCCTTCTTTTCCTGATGTGGGATTATCAAATAAAAGTAATTATTTAAAATTAAGAAAATCTAAAAAATTAGAATGAGGGTTTGGAGCTCCTGGAAGGTTTCTCACTAAAAAGTCCATTTTCCTTATATATAGAGATTTTACAATCGCATATCGAGAAAAGAAAGAAAAAATGAATTGTTTTCCTTATATGAAGTGAATCTTATGCTCCCATTTATATAAATAAAATAAGATTGTTAGTGAGAAACCCTATAATCAATACCATTTTTTTTTATTTTCTTAATTTTAAACCATTAAGAAAATCTTCATTGGTTAGCTTCCATTTAACTTTTATTTTACAATCTCACATAGACGTTTTAATTTTAAAACTAATTTTGTATGAGATTTTGAAACTCTCATAATATTTAACTTTAAAATAATTACAATCCCACATCGAGAAAAGAAATAAAAAGTGAGTTGTTTCACTCATATAAAGTGAATCTTATACTCTTATTTAATATTATAGTATTGTACATGTTTCAGTTCAAGATGATTTAAATTTTAAAATAAAATTTAAAGGTTTTAATTAATTAATTTTGTTGTAAATTGGTTGGTCTTTTGACTTAGCTGACTAGGTTGAATTGTTTCCGGTTTGACTGATTCACTGGTTTAACCACGGTTTTAGTTGTTTGATCAAAATATGTTACTTAAATTTGTTTGATTTGAAATAAACTAAGATTGACCTTATTAAAAATTGAACAACTGAAATTGCTTGATTATAAATGAATTTCTCGTCCAAATAACTGTTAACTTTTATTTTATAATCCCACATCAGTAAAATGAGGAATTAAATGAGTTGTTTTACTATATAAACCTTATACTCCCATTTAATATTGTAGTGTTGTGTATATTTTAATTCAAAACAGTTTAAATTTTAAAATTAAAATAAAATTTAAAAATTTTAATTAATTAATTTTTTTATAAGTTGGTTAGTCATTTGACCTAGCCGATAGGGTGAGCCATTTTTGGTTTGACTAATTCGCTGATTTAGTTGTAATTTTAGCGGTTTTATCAAAATATATTGATTAAATTTGTTTGATTCGAAATAAGTTAAAAATTAATCAAATTAAAGATTAAACGGCTAATATTGTTTGATTCGAAATAAACTTCCTACCCAAACAATTGCTAACTTTTAAACAATTAAGAAAATCCCCATTAACTAACTTCTATTTAACTTTTATTTTATAATCCCACATTGAGAAAAGAAGAAAAAAGTGAATTGTTTTATTTGTATAAAGTGAATGTTATACTCCCATTATATAAGCAAAATGAGATTTTTAGTGAGAAATCTTATGATCAATATCTCACAATAATTTTTTTGATTTTCTTAATTTTAAACAATTAAGAAAATCTCACTTGGTTAACTTTCATTTAACTTTTATTTTACATAATTTAAAAAAATTAAATATAATTATCATATTTTTATTAAATAATATATTATTTCATAACGTCATAGCACGAGTGATATGTTTGTTAGAATATATAAAAATATAAATATAGTTGGAGTTGGATATAATAATATTTGGCCCTCTATCTTGAAACCCTGACAATTATGGCCCTCTATCTTGAAACCCTGACTCCATCCCTGTTTATAAGGATGACATTTCATGGTAAACTCTTTTGAAAATAAAATACAAAAATGTTAACAATCATGATCAATGATTTTGAAATTTATCTCAAAGTTGAGGTGCATGGTATGGATTTAATATTAGTGGGATGTGAATCATATTTACAATTAATGTAATCCATCGATTTACTTTTTGAATCATTTTTTGGATAAATTTTTTGAATACGTAATTTTGTTGAACTTAAAATTCTTATCAACTCTGTGGAGACATGTTGGACCTTGTGAATATGAATAAATTTCGAATGTTATCCATAAATTACACGTATCTGTTAAACTCATGCCGAGTACCTTATGCCCCCATAAGAGTAAAACATGAGAAACTATCCTATAATGGAACTTCCATGTTCAACACCTAAGTCATCCGTGCATATTAACAATCTACCTCTTTGGAAATACTAAAAACTATTTTTAATTTTTTAAAATTATTTATTCACAAAAATAAATAATGGATGTTTTCAAACTTTTGAATATCATTGTTTATAAAAACACAAAAAAGGATAAACTACCAATAAATTCTAATAATTGAACTTAATTTTCATTAAGTTCTATTGAAAGTTAGTCAAATAAAATAGTTGCTAAAAATAATTTTTGTGACTTTTTTTACATTTGTCTCTAAAAATTAACAATTAGTGACTTTTTTGTCACGATTATTATAAATTGTCACTAAAATTTACTATTAGTGATATTTTTATGTAACGAATTTTTTAAATTGTCTTTGAAAGTTAAAAATTAGTAACTTTTTTTGTGACTATTTTTTTAAGCTATCACTAAAACTTATACTTAGTAACTTTTTTGTAACAAATTTTTTAAACTGTCACTAAAAATTAATAATTAGTAATATTTTTTTAGTATTGTTTGATGAAAAATATCGTTAATTATCACATGATCTATTGGATAATAAGTTTGCTTATTAAGATCTACACATAAGTCCCCAAAGCGAAATAGAAAAAACAAAAACAATACCAAACAGTTAATTGCCATCCCAATAAATTTAAGGGTGAACTACCAATAGGTCCTACTTTTGAGACTTATTACCCATTAAGTCGTATTGATAAATTTATTAAGTGATAAAGATAAATTTATCAGTCTTTTATTTTTATGAATAAATTTATAGTGATAAATTTATCAGTCTCTTTATTTTTATGAATAAATTTATAGTGATAAATTTATCAATCTCTTATTTTTATAGTGTTAAATTTATTAATTAGAATCTGTAAGTAAATAAGTCTAGTTAATAGGACTAATTGATAAGTACCCCTAAATTTAACTTTTATTAAACCCATCCAATCATACATGCACACACAAAGGTTAGTTATGCCAATTGTTTACCGGCGATCAATTTTCACAACATGAAGCATCATGTATTAGAATCTTTTCAAAGGCTTTAAAATATAAATGGGTGGTGATTTAAACCCCCTTTTTTAGACCCCCTTTTGACCCCCTCTCTTCTCTCATTGGTCCCCTTTTCCTGCACATCCAATCACCCCCTGACACATGGCAAAGGGGGGTGAGGGGGTGCCCCCAAAAGGGGGTCTCAAGTATTATCCAATATAAATAAATAAAGGGGAATAGAAAGCAAGTGATTAAAAAATTTCCAAAGTTGCAATCAATGGATGGCAAGCACTATCAAAAAGAAATTGGTTATCTCTTATTTGCATCGTGGAAATTGAAGGGAAAAAACCAAAAATATTATTCAAAAAAAAAAAAAAAATTACAAAATAAATTAACATAAAGAGCACCACTATTTCATCTTAGTAAGTTGAATTCGAACTTTCTATTAGGAAAAACATATGATTTCCCACAAGTAAATCAATTAATAGAATAAAAATTAATATGAAAAAATTAAATCAACAGCGACACAAGAATTTTTAAATGGTTCTCTCAATGTGAGGTATGTCTACAGGATCGAAATCTGATTCCACTATCAATCAAAAATTTTTCAAACAATTACAAACGAGACACGAATGGTTTCACAAATCACCTTTAGGTGAATTCCAAATAATCACAAATAAATAAGAGGAAAAACCTCACCAAATAGATGAACAAAATTGTCTTCAAAACAAAGTTGAAGAAGACCACAAATCCGAATCAAAAATAGCTTCACCGAATTAAATTCCACCGAATTGAATTCACAGCAAGCTGAACTTTGAGAACCAACCCACCGAATTGACAAGCACTAATCTCACCAACAAATCATACCCAAGCACTATCCCACGGAAGAACAATTTGTTAGGGAAAATCGATGAATCCCTACAAGTAAATCAATCAATGGGAATAAAAACTAATGCGGAAAAATTAAATCAAAGACAACACAAGAATTTTTACGTGGTTCCCTCAATGTGAGGTACGTTCACGAGATCGAAATCCGATTCCACTATCAACCAAATAAGTTCCAAACGATTACAAACGAGACACTAATGGTCTCACAAAACCACCCTTAGGTGAATTCCAAATAATCACAAATAAATAAGAGGAAAAACCTCACCAAATAGATGAACCAAAATCTTCAGAATCAGAGTTGAAGAAGACCCAAAATAACGAACCAAATCAACTCCACCAAAGCACCCAAACAAAGATGCACTCAAATCAATTTTGATGCTGCTTCACAAAAGCCACCCGAAGCACTATCTCACCAAAGACAAGTATATGCTACTCCTTGACCAAAAACGGCTCACATAAACAATATATTTCTATATTGTTAATTCTAGGGTTTGTTTTATCAAAACCCTAACTGTAACCAAATTGGATTGGGCCTCCACAAATATAATATATAAAAATATATTATACTAAACCAAGCCAATTTAAAACTCTTTTTCCAAAACCAATTGGGTCCCACACTCCAATAAGGAGGTATACCCAACAATTCTCCCCCTACCGACTTAGGTGGAGACATCAACCATACCCGCCAAAGTTCGACACTTTAAATGTTTGTCCCTCGACAAAGTCTTTGTCAACATATCTGAAATATTATCATCGGTGTGAACCTTTTCGAGTTGCAACAATTTCGAATCTAACACATCACGAATCCAATGGTATCTCACATCAATGTGTTTCGATCTCGAATGAAAGGTAGAATTTTTACTCAAGTGAATAGCACTTTGACTATCACAATAAAGCACATACTTTTCTTACTTCAAACCCAACTCTTGCAAAAATTTCTTCAACCATAACTCTTCTTTGCAAGCTTCTGTAATAGCAATAAATTCAGCTTTGGTAGTTGAGAGAGCAACACATTTTTGTAATTTAGATTGCCATGCCACAGCTCCCCCTGCAAAAGTTATCAAATACCCCGAAGTAGATTTCCTAGAATCAACATCACCGGCCATGTCAGAATCCGTGAACCCATCAAGCATCGGCTTACCATCTCCAAAACACAAACACACCTTCGAAGTCCCTCGAAGATACCTGAGAATCCATTTTACCGCTGCCCAATGTTCTTTACCCGGATTAGAGAGAAACCGACTCACCACACCAACAGCGTAAGCAATATCCGGCCTTGTACAAACCATGGCGTACATCAAAGAACCAACTGCTGAAGCATAAGGAACTTTCAACATCTCTTCTTTGTCTTTCTCACTTGTAGGACATTGATTCGAACTAAGTTTGAAGTGACCTGCAAGTGGACAACCAACCAGCTTTGCTTTATCCATGTTGAATCTCTCAAGAACTTTCTCAATGTAGCTCTCTTGAGACAACCAAATCAGTCTCTCTTTACGATCACGAACAATTTTCATACCAAGTATTTGCTTTGCCGGTCCCAAATCTTTCATAGCAAAGGACTTGCTCAACTCAAACTTCAACTTGTTAATCATGGTAGAATCTTGATCCACAATTAACATGTCATCAACATAAAGCAAAAGAATAATAAATTTGCCATCCGGAAAATTTTTCACAAACACACAATGGTCCGAAGTGGTTTTAGAAAAACTATTATTCATCATGAAAGAGTCAAATTTTTTGTACCATTGCCGTGGAGCTTGCTTGAGACCATACAAACTTTTCTTCAATTTGCAAACAAATTTCTCTTTCCCTTTCTCCACAAAACCTTCCGGTTGTTCCATATAAATTTCTTCTTCAAGATCACCGTGAAGAAATGCGGTTTTTACATCAAGTTGCTCAACTTCAAGGTTCATACTTGCAGCCATGCCAAGTACAACCCGAATAGAAGACATCTTCACAACCGGCGAGAAAATCTCATCAAAGTCAATACCTTTCTTTTACCCAAAGCCTTTCACAACAAGACGCGCTTTGTACCTCAGATTCTTCCTATCATTCTTCAATTTGAAGACCCACTTATTTTCCAGAATTTTCCTCCCTTTAGGCAACTTCACTAAATCATAAGTCTGGTTTTCAAGTAAAGAATTCATCTCCTCGTCCATGGCCTTTTTCCAATCACCTTTCTTTGCATGCTCAATTGCTTCTTGGTAGCTCTCAGGCTCTCCTTGATCAGAAATCAACACAAATTCATTGGGAGGATACTTTCTTGAAGGTTGTCGGTCCCTTGTAGATTTCCTCGACTCAAGTTGTGGTGACGGTACTTGAGTTGGATGTTCTTCCACAATTTTTGGCTCAACTTCATTAGGGTTAGCATCATCCTCCACATCTTCAATAGGTGGCTGCACATCTCCCCCATTTTCATCATCAACTGAAGATGAAGGAAATGGATCCATATCAATGAGATCACTAGTTTTTGGCTCTGGTTGATCACCTTTACCAAAGTCTTCAATTGTTTGGTCTTCAAGAAACACAACATCACGGCTTCGAATGACTTTTTTGTCGACCGGATCCCATAATCTATACCCGAACTCATCACGCCTATAGCCAAGAAAAATACATTGTCTTGACTTACTATCAAGCTTAAACCTCTCATCCTTTGGAATGTGAACAAAAGCTCGGCAACCAAACACTCTCAAGTGCTCATAAGACACATTTTTGCCAGTCCAAACTCTTTCAGGAACATCACCATTCAAAGGATAGCAAGGAGACAAATTGATCACGTCAACCGCTGTACTCATTGCCTCACCCCAAAAGGATCTTGGCAATTTAGCTTGTGAAAGCAAACACCTTGTTCTTTCTACAATGGTGCGGTTCATCCTCTCGGCAACGCCATTTTGTTGAGGAGTCTTCTTAACTGTCTTTTGATGCCGAATACCTTGGCTGCTACAATACTCATCAAATGGCCCAATGTATTCACCACCATTGTCTGTTCGGATGCACTTCAATTTCTATCCTGTTTCTCTTTCAACCATGGCCTGAAAATGCTTAAATACTTCTAGAACTTGATCTTTAGTTTTTAGTAGATAAGCCCAGACTTTCCTTAAATAATCATCAATGAAAGTAACAAAATAAAGTGCACCACCATGTGTTCTAACTTTTAAAGGACCACAAACATCCAAATGAATTAACTCCAACACATTTTCTTTTCTAGAAGCAACATTTTTATGAAAAGAAACTCTATGTTGTTTACCCGCCAAACAATGAACACAAGTTTTAAGATGTGTACCTTTCAAACCGGGTAGAAGCTCTTTCTTGAACAATACTTGTAGCGCCTTTTCACTTATGTGGCCAAGCCGCTTATGTCACAATTCGGTAGAAGTATCATCTTCAAATGCATTGACAACACCTTTACAAATTTTTCCTTGCATCGAATAAAGTGTATGAGTCTTCTTGCACTTAGCCACCACCAAAGAACCCTTTGTGAGCTTCCATATTCCATCACCAAATTTGTTGTTGAAGCCTTCATCATCTAGCTTCCCAGTAGAGATCAAATTGAGGCGAATGGCGGGAACATGCCTCACATCTTTAAGCAACAATTTGTAGCCCAAATTTGTTTCCAAGCAAACATCACCTATGCCGATAATCTTGGACAAACTTTATTACCTATTCGAACAGAACCATAATCTCCTTCGGTGTAGGTAGTGAAGAAATCAACTCGAGAAGTCACATGAAAAGAAGCACCAGAATCAATCACCCAACTGCTCTCTTGGCCCATAAAATTGATACAATCATCTTCACAAACGACCATGAGATCATCGGTAGTAACTGCCATTGTGTCTTCTTGCTTCTTATCCACACTTTTGTCACGCCTTTTCTCCTTGTTCTTGAGCTTTCGGCATTCCCGCTTCATGTGCCCTTTCTCATGGCAATACTAACACTCAACGTCTTTCTTTGAAAGAGAACCATCTCTTGACTTGTCACGGCTTTGATCACGACAATGAGGAGTCTTACTCCTCCCCCTTGTTTTGCTTCGGCCTCTCACAACAAATGCTTCCGAATGAGAGGAACCGGCTGATTTTCTTCTAGTTTCTTCATTTAACAAGCTACTAGTGACTTGGCCCATTGTGACAACTCCATCGGGTGCCGAATTACTAACTGTTACAACCAAAGTCTCCCAACTTTCGGGCAAAGAACTAAGTAGCATCAAAGCCTGCAACTCATCATTAAAAATAATTTTCATAGAAGCAAGTTAGTTAACAATACTCTTTATTTCATTCAGATGTTCCGGAATAGGGCTGCCCTCTTTATATTTTAAATTAACCAACTTACGAAACAGAAAGGCTTTATTTGTGGCTAATTTTCTATCATAAAGACTCTCTAATTTTTTTTTCCATAAATCATGTGCCGAAGTCTCAGTGGCAACATGATGAAACACACTGTCATCAATCCATTGACGGATAACACCAACGGCTTTTCGATTAAGCCTCTTCCACTCATCATCTTTTATATCAGCAGGTCTGCCACTATCACCCTCAATGGGTCCATACAAGTCTTTACAAAATAATAGGTCCTCCATTTTAGTTTTCCAAGTTACCCAATTACTTCCATTGAAGCTAGACATACGACCCACATTCCCCTCTATTGATTTACACAAATAAATAAATCCAAATAAACCGTAAGCTCTGATACCAGTTGTTAGGGAAAATCGATGAATCCCCACAAGTAAATCAATCAATGGGAATGAAAACTAATGCGGAAAAATTAAATCAAAGACAACACAAGAATTTTTACGTGGTTCCCTCAATGTGAGGTACGTCCATGGGATTGAAATCCGATTCCACTATCAACCAAATAAGTTCCAAACGATTACAAACGAGACACTAATGCTCTCACAAAACCACCCTTAGGTGAATTCCAAATAATCACAAATAAATAAGAGGAAAGACCTCACCAAATAGATGAACCAAAATCTTCAGAATCAGAGTTGAAGAAAACCCAAAATAACGAACCAAATCAACTCCACCAAAGCACCCAAACAAAGATGCACTCAAATCAATTTTGATGCTGCTTTACAAAAGCCACCCGAAGCACTATCTCTCCAAAGACAAGTATATGCTACTCCTTGACCAAAAACGGCTCACATAAACAATATATTTCTATATTGTTAATTCTAGGGTTTGTTTTATCAAAACCCTAACTGTAACCAAATTGGATTGGGCCTCCACAAATATAATATATAAAAATATATTATACTAAACCAAGCCAAATTAAAACTCTTTTTCCAAAACCAATTGGGTCCCACACTCCAATAAGGAGGTATACCCAACACAATTTACTGCTGCAGCCTTTTCTTTCTCACTGAAAACTAAACAATATTTATGGGCCTTTTTCTCAAAACCCTAGTTGCTACCAAACTGAATATTAAATACCCATTGGGTCTCCAAAAGTCAAATATAATATATTAAAAATATATTATAACCAACACCAAACCAAATTAAATATTTTAATAAACCAATTAGGTACCATACTCCAATAAAGAGGTATACCCAACAATTTCCCCCTACCAACTTAGGTAGAGACATCAACCATACCCACCAAAGTTCGACACTTCATATGTTTGTCCCTCGACAAAGTCTTAGTCAATATATCATAAGTATTATCATCAGTGTGAACTTTTTCGAGTTGGAATAATTTCGAATCTAACACATCACAAATCCAATGGTATCTCACATCAATGTGTTTTGATCTCGAATGAAAAGTAGAATTTTTATTTAAATGAATAGCACTTTGACTATCACAATAAAGCACATACCTTTCTTGCTTCAAACCTAACTCTTATAAAAATTTCTTCAACCATAACTCTTCTTTACAAGCTTCTGTAATGGCAATAAATTCAGTTTCGGTAGTTGAGAGAGCACCACATTTTTGTAATTTAGATTGCCATACCACAGCCCTTCTTGCAAAAGTCATCAAATACCCGAAGTAGATTTCCTAGAATCAACATCACCGCCTATGTCAGAATCCGTAAACCCATCAAGTATCGGCTTACCATCTCCAAAACACAAACACACCTTCGAAGTCCCTCGAAGATACCTTAAAATCTATTTTACCGCTACCCAATATTCTTTACCCGGATTAGAGAGAAAACGACTCACCACACCACCAGGGTGAGTAATATTCAGCCTTGTACAAACCATAGCGTATATCAAAGAACCAACCGTTGAAGCATAAGGAATTTTCTGTATCTCTTCCTTATCTTTCTCACTTGTAAGACATTGATTCGAACTAAGCTTGAAATGACCCACAAGTGGACAACCAACCGGCTTTACTTTATCCATGTTGAACCTCTCGAGCACTTTCTTAATGTAACTTTCTTGAGACAACCAAATCAGCCCATTTTTGCAATCACGAACAATTTTCATACCAAGTATTTTCTTAGTCGGCCCCAAATCTTTCATAGCAAAAGACTTGCTCAACTCTAACTTCAACTTGTTAATCATAGTATAATCTTAACCCACAATTAACATGTTATCAACATAAAGTAAAAGAATAATAAATTTGTCATCCGGAAAATTTTTCACAAATACACAATGATCCGAAGTGGTTTTAGAAAAACCATTATTCATTATAAAATAATCAAATTTTTTATACCATTGCCGCGGGGCTTGCTTGAGGCCATATAAACTTTTCTTCAATTTGTAAACAAATTTCTCTTTCCCTTTCTCTATAAAACCTTCAAGTTGTTCCATGTAAATTTCTTTTTCAAGGTTACCATGAAGAAATGCAGTCGTCACATCAAGTTGCTCAACTTCAAGGTTCAGACTTGATGCTATGCCAAGTACAACCCGAATAGAAGACATCCTCACAACCGGTGAGAAAATCTCATCAAAGTCAATACCTTTCTTTTGCCCAAAGCGTTTCACAACAAGACGTGCTTTGTACCTCAAATTCTTGCCATCATTTTTCAATTTGAAGACCCATTTATTTTTTAGAATTTTCCTCTCCTTAGGCAATTTCACTAAATCATAAGTGTGATTTTCAAGTAAGGAATTCATCTACTTTTTCATAGCCTTTTTTCAATCACCTTTCTTTGCATACTCAATTGCTTCTTGGTAGCACTCGGGCTCTCGTTCATTGGAAATCAACAAAAATTCATTGGGAGGATACTTTCTTGAAGGTTGCCGGTCTCTTATAGATTTTCTCAACTCAAGTTGTGGTGGCGGTTCTTGAGCTGGATGCTCTTCTTCAATTTTTGGCTTAACTTCATTAGGATTAGTATCATCCTCCATATCTTCAATAGGTGGTTGCACATCTCCCCCTATTTCATCATCGACTGAAGATGAAGAAGATGGATCCATGTCAATGAAATCACTAGTTTTTTACTTTAGTTGATCACCTTTGCCAAAGTCTTCAATTGTTTGGTCTTCAAAAAACACAATATCACAGCTTCAAATAACTTTCTTGTCGATTGGATCTCATAATCTAACACCAAATTCATGACGTCCATAGCGAAGAAAAATGCATTGTTTTGACTTGCTATCAAGCTTGGACCTCTCATCTTTTGGAATGTGAACAAAAGTTCGGCAACCAAACACTTTCAAGTGCTCATAAGACACATTTTTGCCGGTCCAAACTCTTTCAGGAACATCACCATTCAAAGGATAAGAAGGAGCAAATTGATAACGTCAACCGTTGTCTTCATTGTCTCACCTCAAAAGGATCTTGGCAATTTAGCATGTGAAAGCAAACACCTTGTTCTTTCCACAATAGTGCGATTCATCCTCTCGGTAACGCCACTTTGTTAAGGAGTCTTCTTAACTGTCTTTTGGTGCTGAATACCTTAGCTGCGACAATACTCATCAAATGGCCCAATGTATTCACCACCATTGTTTGATCAGATGCACTTCAATTTTTGCCCTGTTTCTCTTTCAACCATGGCCTAAAAAAGCTTAAATATATCTAGAACTTGATCTTTAGTTTTTAGTATAAAAGTCCAAACTTTCTTTGAATAATCATCAATGAAAGTAATAAAATAAAGTGCACCACTATGTGTTCTAACTTTCAAAGGACCACAATCATCTGAATGATTCAACTCCAAAATATTTTCTTTTCTAAAAGCAACATTTTTATGAAAAGAAACTCTGTTGTTTACCCGCCAAACAATGAATACAAGTTTTAAGATGTGTACCTTTCAAACCAGGTAGAAGCTCTTTCTTGAACAAAACTTGTAGCCCCTTTTCACTTATATGGCCAAGCCGCTTATGCCACAATTTGGTAGAAGTATCATCTTCAAGTGCATTGACAACACCTTTACAATTTTTCTTTGCATCGAATAAAGTGTATGAGTCACCTTGCACTTAGCCACCACCAAAGAATCCTTTGTGAGCTTCCATATTTCATCACCAAATTTGTTGTTGTAGCCTTCATCATCTAGCTTCCCAGTAGAGATCAAATTGAGGCGAATGTCGGGAACATACCTCACATCTTTAAACAACAACTTGCAGCCCAAATTTATTTCCAAGCAAACATCACCCATGCCAATAATCTTGGACAAACCTTCATTATCCATTCGAACACACTCAAAATCTCCTTTGGTATAGGTAGTGAAGAAATCAACTCGAGAAGTCACATGAAAAGAAGCACTGGAATCAATCAATTGCTCTCTTAGCTGACAAAATTGATACAATTATCTTCACAAACAACCATGAAATCATCGTTGTATCTTCTTGCTTCTTATCCACACTTTTGTCATGCATTTTCTTCTTGTTCTTGAGCTTTCACTACAAGAAAAAACACTTTCTGTGACCAACATTTTGGTCGCGAAAAGTATCATATTTGGTCGCTAAAACCTTTTCGCGACCAAAATATGTTGGTCGTGAGTTGGTCGCTAAAGCCTCGTCACAGATAGTTTTCCGCGACCAAAAAAGCCTTTGGTCGCTAAAAGTGACCATTCGCGACCAACTCTTTTGGTCGCGGAAAGTCCAATTCATATTACCCAAAAGTAAACTTTTAGCGACCAAAGGTAAGTTGGTCGCCAAAAGTCAGCGCCTTTTACCCAAAAAATGTAATTCTTTTGTGCCACCTGGGACTCGAACTCTTGACCAAAGAGTCACCATGCACCCAATCCACTCTGCCAATTACATGCTTCTTGTTCATATTTGGAAATAAAAATATATAACCCATAAAATTGGGTTATTTATTATTTTATAAAACTTTTAATGCTTAAACAAAAAAAATAGTATGTAATTATAGTAGTATCCTTTTTTAAAAAATTTATCCCGCCATAACTTTTCGCGACCAACTTTTCTTTTTGGTCGCCAAAGGGTAATCTTCCGCGACCAAAAAAGCCTTTTGGTCGCCAATAGTATACTTTCCGCGACCAACTTTTCTTTTTGGTCGCCAAAAGGTGATCTTCCGTGACCAAAAAAGCCTTTGGTCACCAATAGTATACTTTCCGCGACCAACTTTTCTTTTTGGTCGCCAAAGGGTAATCTTCCGCGACCAAAAAAGTCTTTTGGTCGCTAATAGTATACTTTCCGCGATTAACTTTTTTTTTGGTCGCCAAAGGATATACTTTCCGTGACCAACTTTTCTTTTTGGTCGCCAAAAGGTGCTCTTCCGCGACCAAAAAAGCCTTTGGTCGCCAATAGTATACTTTCCGTGACCAACTTTTTCTTTTGGTCGCCAAAGGGTGATTTTCCGCGACTAAAAAATTGTGGTCGCCAAAAGTTAAATTTTGGTCGCAGAAAGTGGACTATTTGCGACCAAAAAAAATAGGTGGTCGCCAAAAGTGTTTTTTCTTGTAGTGTTTCGGCATTCTCGCTTCATGTGCCATTTCTCATGGCAATAATAGCATTCAATGTCTTTCTTTGAAAAGAACTATCTTTTGATTTGTCACGGCTTTAATCATGACCATGATGAGCTTTACACCTCTTCCTTGTTTTGCTTCGGCTTCTTACAACAAATGCTTTCGAATGAGAAGAACCCACTGATTTTCTTTTAGTTTCTTCATTCAACAAGCTACTAGTGACTTGGCTCATTGTAACAATCCCATTAGACGCCGAATTACTAACCGTTACAACCAAAATTTCTCAACTTTTGGACAAAGAACTAAGTAACATCAAAACCTGCAACTCATCATCAGAAACAATTTTTATAAAAGCAAGTTGGTTGACAATACTCTTTATATCATTCAAATGTTCCGGAATGGGGCTTCAATCTTTATATTTTAAATTAGGGTAAATTACATTGACACCCTTTGAGGTTTGATCCAATTACTATCCATTCCCTGACATTTTGGAAATTAAATTCTCACCTCTGTAGTTAATAGTCTTATTTCACAAACCCCCTCTGCTTATATAAAAGGTAACAACTCCTAGTAGAAAAACAAAGAAAATTACATTTAAAAAAAAAAAAGTAAAGCAAAAGGGGGAAAAAAAAGAGAAAGTAAAGCAAAGTTAAAAAAGAGAGAGTGTATGAGTTCAATGTCTTCATTCCATCTAAATAATTACAATGATAGGGGGGTTAGTGTAATTTTCCAAACGTCAGGGGGTGATATGTATTAAACCCAAATCTCAGGGGGTGTAAGTGTAATTTACCCTTTAAATTAACCAACTTTTGAAACAGAAAAGCTTTATTTGTGGTTGATTTTCTATCATAAAGACTTTCTAATTTTTTCCATAAATCATGTGCCGAAATTTCAATAGCAATATGATGAAACACACTGTCATCAATCCATTGATGGATAACACCAACGGCTTTTCGATTAAGTCTATTCCATTCATCATCTTTTATACCTTTGGGTTTGCTACTATCACCCTCAATGGGTCCATACAAATCTTTACAAAAGAATAGGTCTTCCATTTTAGTTTTCCAAGTTACCCAATTGCTTCCATTGAAGCTAGACATACGATCTGCATTTCTATCCATTGATTTACACAAATAAATAAGCCTAAATAAACTATTGGCTCTAATACCAGTTGTTAGGAAAAATATATGATTTCCTACAAGTAAATCAATTAATGGGAATAAAAACTAATGAGAAAAAATTAAATCAACAGCAACACAAGAATTTTTATGTGGTTCCCTCAATGTGAGGTAACGTCCACGGGATCGAAATCGGACTTCACTATCAACCAAAAAGTTTTCAAATGATTACAAACGAGATACGAATAGTGTCACAAACCACCCTTAGGTGAATTCCAAATAATCACAAATAAATAAGAGAAAGACCTCATCAAATAGATGAACAAAATTATCTTCGAAACATATTTGAAGAAGACCACAAATCCGAATAAAAAATAACCTCACCGAATTAAATTCCACCAAATTGAATTCATATCAAGCTGAACTTTGAGAAGCAACCCATCGAATTGACAAGCACTAATCTCACCGAAAAATCATACCCAAGCACTATCCCACGAAAGAACAATTCGCTGTTACCGCCTTATCTTTCTCATGGAAAACTAAACAATATTTATGGGCTTTTTTCTCAAAACCCTAGTTGCTACCAAACTGAATATTAAATATCCATTGTGCCTCTAAAAGTCAAATATAATATATTAAAAATATATTATAATCAACACCAAGCCAAATTAAATATTTTAATAAATCAATTGGATCCTATACTTCAATAAAGAGATATACCCAACACTTTCATGACAAAAAATGTCAACATAAAGAACATTCGTTCAAGTGTGGCCATTCAATTTTATTTAAGGGCAACTTTTCTTGGATATATAGAGGAGAAATTAACAAATAACAAATAAGACTAATTGCGAAACACTAAAATTGTGTTTGAACGATAGATTTGAATAAGAATTTAAAAAATGTGAAACAAATGTGAATAAAATATAAGTTAATTTTTTTTCTCTATTTACGATTTTCTTTTCAAATCTCTATCCGAATTCATGGTCCAAAGGCAATGCAAATGAAACTAGCTAGATACTAATTAAGGCATCCATAAAAAAAGTCTAAGGTTGTATTTCGATAATAGATTTTGATAAAATTATTAAAAAAGAAAAGAAGAGAAATATAAATGAAATAAACTAATTTTTTTTATTCCAAATTCATAATCTAAACACATATATTAACAACATATATGTTAACTTTTATAGTGAGTATTCTTTGTCGTGGAATTAAAATTTTAGTGGTGATTTAAGTGTTGGTCATGTGATGAGGAGTTAAAGAATTCATACGATTTTTTTCTTCTTTTTTGTTTCATCTCTTAAATTATTTACATTTGTTAAATTATATCTTAAAATTAACATATTTTAAAATTTTAATGATTTAATGATTGTAAGTGTTTTGAAACATATGAACAGAGAAGTCAGTTTTTTAAAGGTTTTTTTTTTTTTATCTGCATTTTGATTTTAAAGTAAACTAGTGATTGTAAATATACATACCCATTACAAAGTGTCTAATGTAAAATAAGTTAGTGAGGGAATCATACATGTTTTTTGATCATTTGTTTTATTTATTTATTTTTGCCCAAAAAAAAAAAAAAAAACATAGTTCCATGAAGTTAAAGAATAGATAAAAGAGTTAAAGGTGTCATTCTAAAATAATATGTATGTTCTTCTAAGGAGGCGAAATATATATATTTTTTGATTTTATATATTTAGAAAATATAAAATATTTGTTGGAATATGTTTTATTTTTGTGTCCAAAAAAATCCTATTTGTAAGGCTTTTTAAACATTCAAAATTTACAAATAAAAACTATTTTGGCAACAACTCAATAAAAAAAAATTCAATTAAAAAAAATTATTGGCATGTTTAGTTTTAAAATTCGAGGTATTATAAGTCATTAAAAAAAAATCCATTCATTTTCAACTCCATCTAAATCTCAAGTTAAACTTTACTTTTTTTAACATTCTTAAAAAACACCTAATGTTTAGGAGACCATTACATGCACTCTCCAATTCGAGCTACCACGCTTTTTCCTTTGAAATATTGTTCAACATTATTTATTATTTGACATTTATCAAGTTATCTTTCTAAAATTCAACAAATAATAATAAATCTCACTATTTTAATTAATAAATATAAATATCAAATTAAGACACAAACTTACATTTGGTTGAGACACAAACTTAAAAGTATATATACACAACATTGCCTATATATATATATATGTATGTATCTTATCAGTTGTGTTTTATTTATCCCCAAAAAAATAGAAATAATAATAATCTTATCAGTTGTGTTTACATTTTAATATTCCATTTTTTTTTGGTTTGAGAGAGTAAGTTGGTTTAATTTTGTATAGAGGGTAAGGTGGCTAACATGCTGTGACAGTAAGAGAAAAAGAACTTGGTTTTGATTTTGTGAATTGAACCTTTGGTCAATTTGTAGAGTAGCAGAATTATGTGATCAAAATTTTGAATCTGGTAAATTTGGAATTGTAAATAGCTATTTAATGTGTCAAATGTATATTAGGTTTCTTGTATGCTATATACAGGTTTCTCCTGTTGTATTGTATATATTCATTAATATAATTCATATACTTTTCTCTTTCTTTTACTTTATCATGGTATCAGAGCTAGAGTTTCTTTAGTCTCTTCATCACTTCTTTATCTCTTCTTTATCAACATCACCACCATTGAAACACGGTTGATTGTTTGATACTATCCCTAAGCTTTTTCATTGCTTGTCACGTTTTGACAACTCCAAATCCTTCGTCTCCTTAAGATGAAGCCAACAATGGCAAAATCAGCCCCATTGGACATCATACGCGTTGCCTATTAAAAGGGGCGTAGGTTTCCATCGTTACCACTCTTACCACGTGCCAGCACGGGTCATCTCAGCATCTTTCTTAGCCGATTAGGCATCGGCTTCCTTAGTTGCATGATGTCAGCCCTACTCCCACTGCCTAAGCTGTTGATGTCATCATAGCCATAGTGTTGACGTTAGCCCTACCTGTCCCTAAGGTTTTTTAGCCTTCTGAATCTTGTTCAGTGCTAGGTTCGCGAATGCTTGACTTGCCACAAGACTGCTCTAGGTCATCTCCAAGGCAATTGTCCTCGAGCCCCTTCAACTAACTTCATCCAAGAATGGGTATTCTCGTTCTGGATATCAATTCAAATCTGGCCAAGGTTCTTTCTCTGCTGCTGTTGCCTCCAAGGGTTCTTCTACTCACTACTCTCCTGATTTCACTGCTCCCTCATTCTCTATGGATGATCTTGAGTCCATCATTCAACAGATGCTTGTCAAATCTGGTACTCCTTCTTCTACTGTTTTTTCAGTGACTTTAGGTAACTCTTCATGATATTTTGATTCTGCATGTTGTAATCATATGACTTTTGACTCCACTATGTTTTCTTTTATATCATCATTATCTTCTGTCCCCACCATACACATTGCTGATGGTTCTCATATGACTGTTAATCACATTGGTCAAATTTCTACTTCCACTGTGTCTCTTTCTGATGCTTATCACATTCCTACTATTCAATTGAACCTTATCTTTGCTGGTCAGTTATGCGAACTTGGTCTAATCGTTACCTTTTCTGCTAATGGTTGTTTGGTGCAAGACCCTCAAAAGAGACAAATCCTTGGGTTAGGCCATCAACAAGGATGTTTGTTTGAGCTTATCTATCTTCGTATTCCACACAAATCATCTACTACTGCTTCCATTGCTTCATCTATTGCATCTACTTCTGATATGTCTTCTTTTCACCTTTGGTATTGTCGCTTTAGACATGTTTTTTTAGTCGTTTGAAAACTTTGGTTTCTAGTGATCAATTAGGTCATGTCCATCTTAAAGATGCTGATTGTTTATCTTGTCAAATTGCTAAACAACTTTTATTCTGATAATGCTAAGGAGTAATTGGATTATGAATTTCTTTATTTTCTTTGGGCTAATGGTACACTATCACATCAATCTTGTACAGGCACGTCCCAACAGACCGAACGACTGAAAAGAAGCACCGTCATATTCTAGACACTACTCGAGCTCTTCTCATCTTATCTTTTTGTCCTAAACAATTTTGGGTGGAAGCTGCCTTCATTGCCATCCACACCATAAATCGTGTACCTACACCTGTCGTAGCTAATATTTCTCCTTACTAGCGCTTGTATAATTCTCCTTGTGACTATACCACTCTTAAAGTTTTTGGTTCTGCTTGTTTTGTTTTATTTCAGCCTTATGAACACGCTAAATTAGAACCTCATTCTCGTCTTTATTACTTTCTGTGGTATGGTATAGAACATAAAGGGTATCGTTGTTGGGATCCTATCTCTAAGCAACTTTGTATCTCCCGTCATGTGGTCTTCTAGGAATACAAAATATTCTCCAATCTTTCCAAGTTTCACCTACCACAGTCCACCTACTCACCGATCTTTACTGATCTTTCTATAGATCTGTTTTCTGATGAATTTGATGCAGATTTTGACTCAATGCTTCCACATATGCGTACGTTTATCGTCTATCCTGAAGATCCTATGTTTGCTGATGGCCTTACATTTTCTGCAACCACTATGGAGGTTCCTCCATCTCCACCTCCCATTGAGGGTCCTCCTCCACCAGAGCGTCATTCCACAGGGGTAAAGCAACCTTCTGTTCTTCTCTGTGATTATATTGTTGGTTCCACTGCATTTTCCTCTCATGAACCTGCTTCCTATCAAGAAGCTTGTTCTAACCTTCTTTAGCTACAAGCTATGACTGATGAACTACAGGCTTTTGATAAAACCCATACTTCAGATGTGGTTGATCTTTCTTTTGGATAGAGTACTATTAGTTTCAAATGGGTTGACAAGATCAAAACTTATTCTGACGGTTCCATTGAGCGTTACAAAGCTCGCCTTGTCACCCGGGGGTTTACTCAAGAGTAGGGCATTGACTATGAGGAAACATTTGCTCTTGTTGCTCGCCTTACTTCCGTTCACAGCTTACTTGCAGTGGCTGCTGCTCGCTACTGGAGTCTTTATCAGATGGATGTCAAGAATGCATTCCTCAACGGTGATCTCATTAAGAAAATTTATATGCAACCTCCTCTTAGTTCTTCTGTTCCATCAAACAATGTTTGCAAACTCCGTCGTGCTTTGTATGGTTTGAAACAAAGCTCCCGTGCCTGGTTTGCTAAGTTCAGCTCTACCGTTTATGACTTTGGTTTTTCCTCTAGTGCCCATGATTCTGCCTTATTTATACGTAAGATGGAGCATGGTACTATTCTCCTTCTCTCTATATGGATGATATGATTATCACTGGGGATGACACAGTGTGTATTTCTAGTCTCAAACAGTTTCTTAGTCATCAGTTTGAGATGAAAGATTTGGGTTTGCTTAGTTACTTCCTTGGATTGGAAATTTCTCAAGATTCATCTGGTTACTTTCTTATCTAGGCTAAGTATACTTTTGATCTCTTGGCTCGTGTTGGCCTTACCGATTGCAAGACTGCCACTACTTTAGTTGATCCTCAAACTCATCTTATACCCTGTGATGGTTCCCTATTTTCTGGTGCTACTTTATATTGTCAGCTAGTTAGTAGTCTTGTCTATCTTACGGTTACTCATCCAGATATTGCTTATGTTGTTCACATTGTCCGTCAATTCATGGCTGCTCGCTGCTCTCCACACTATGATGCTCTGGTTCGCATTTTACGCTATCTCAAAGGCACTCTGTTTCATGGTCTTCATTACTTCGCTTAGTCTTCTCTATAGCTACATGTATTTTCTGATGTAGATTAGGCAGGGGATCCTACTGACTGCTGTTCGACTACTGGGTTCTGCTTCTTCTTAGGCAACTCTCTCATTGCATGTCATAGCAAGAAGCAAACTTTTGTTGCTCGTTCTAGTACCGATACTGAGTATCGTGCTCTTGCTGACACTATTGAAGAGTTTGTGTGGCTTCGTTGGCTTCTTTTTGATATGAGAGTTTCTCATTCTACTACTACCAATCTTTATTGTGACAACCAGAGTGCTATTCAGATTGCACATAACGATATTTCCATGATCGCCCCAAGCATATTGAGATAGATTGCCACTTCATACGACGGCTTGTTACTAGTGGCAATGTTCGTCTTCTCTTTGTTACTGCTGATTAGACCACCGATCTCTTCACTAAAGCTTCTCCTCCAGAACACTTCTCTAATCTCCTTTCCAAGCTCAAGCTGATATCTGCCTTACCACCTTGAGCTTGAGGGGGGTGTTGGATGTATATTAGATGTGTATATCTTCTATACTTATCTATTCGTATACTACTTAGGTTTCTTGTATACTATATGCAAGCTTCTCCTGTTATATTGTATACATTCATTAATATAATTCATATATTTTTCTCTCTCTCTTACTTTATCATAATGAATTGTTGATAGGAGGGAGAGTTGGGTGGGGAGTCTGCTAGAAAAAGAGAAAAAGAATGAAATTTTGTTTTGAATGTAATCATGCATTTTGCTAGGGTAAAATAGACATTTTAAGTGTTACTTTGGTTGCTGTCATGGTTTTCTGTTTGGCCACTAAATGGTCAACTAATGGTTGGCCTAAAGTGGTTTGGCCTACATTGCATGGTGTCATGTTGAGAGGGGATTGGGAGATACAGCTGTCCTACTGCATGGTGTCATGCACAATTTTGACAAATAAATTTTTTTTTTCTTTCACTTTGGCGTAGAATCACAAATGCATCACTTTGTTAATTACACAACTTTTTGAATTTTGTGTATTATTTATAGAGAATTTAATATATATATATATATATAATTAAAGATATCAAAAGTATTTCACAATTTACGCATTTATTAATGTATTAATATTATTTAATTACTTGATTTCAAATTTTCTATATTTATTTTCAAAATTATCATAATAAAATGTTCAAAATTTTATTATTGATGCTACAAAAATTTGTGACTTAGTTACAATATTTTTTATTACGTCAATTTATATTGAGATTATACATTTTGTGATTAATGTTACAAAATTTTATGATAAATTATACAAGTGATTGGGTGCCTATTGTTTGCACCCTTACCATTCATTATAAAAATAATTATAAATAAAATTATTGTAAAAGAATAGTAATTCAGCTTCATTCTATTTTACCCTAGTAAACTACATTAGAGTATTGATCAATCCAATAGCACTATAAAACTTTATTTGATTAATATGATTAATAGTGAAAGAATTAATTATTCTATAAATTAGTGTAAGATTAGTTATCTAATTAAATTAGTGAGATAATCATTTATTATATATTCTTTTTTTTCTTTTTTTTTTTTATACTTGAAATTATGATTCTCAATCTCTCTCAATATTAAAAATTCGCCAATTTCGTTGGATTTGATATCCGCCCTATATGTAATCTGATTGATAAAATTTACAATCAAACATGGGATTGTGATTACATAAACTAACAATCCCAACCTATGCTATAATCCTTGTAATCAAACATGCCCTAAATGCTCATAATTCTATATTTTATGCATGTGTGAAATTATAATATAGTGTATTTACTTGTAACAATATTTTATAAATTATTATGATATTAAAATAGCTTATTGGCCAAAAATGATGAATTATGAGTATAATATTTGTACCAAACTAGATTTTTAATTATTTTGTAAAAGCTATACTAATATTATTTAATAACAGTTGGGAAAATATACGATTTATTTTGTATTATTATGTGTAATTTTAAAAAAAAATATAATTAGTAAAAAATTTATGGGTCAAAATATGAATAAGTAATTAATCTAAACTTATCCATTTGAGGATAAGATTCATGGCATGATGATGGGAGCAAATAGAGGAGTGGCGTCACTTAAAAGCTTGCTGAGCAAGTATTGCACCTTGTATAAATGGAGGAGTGGTTGTGAACGAAAGGAAGGAAAACAAATAAAGAAAATAAAATAAAATATTCAGTGTATTTGGTTTGAATTTTTTGAATTAAGTTTTTATCAAGAAGATCTTTGATAGTCAAAACAAAGAGTGAGATATTAATTTTAAGGAAACGATGCAATTCAGAAATAGTTTTTGTAAAGTCTTAGAAGCGGGGATGTGGAATAAACACACAGAACACTTTTATAGTATTTACAATTCTATTTTTCATATGTAAATATCGGCCTTTTGGTCAATAAGTTTGGTTATAAAAGTAAAAATTTCAATGATTATTTTAGTACTCTCACTTAAATATTTTTCGACTCGTGTTTAGTAATTTATTTAAGAATTGGCTTTAGGTAACTTCAGTTACTAGTCATCATGATACTTAACCCTTAAATACGGGGAGCGGCTCGTGACAATATTTCTCTCATGTATAATTTTAATTATGCCTACTCACTAATTTATTCACAAGAGCCAACTTTATTTTCTTAAACATAATTGAGTCACAATTTTTTACAATATCAGTCATAAAATTTTGAATATTTTATTATGTAAATTTTAAAAATAAATCTAGAAAATTTGAAAGCAAATAATTAAATAATATTAATACAGTGGGTAAATTGTGAAACACTTACTGGTATTGAGAATTGAAAAATGTCTCGTAACTCAAATTTTGTGTTGTTCTGTACTCAAAACGATGTCGTTTTGGTCATTTAAACTACTTTTAAGTTACAAAATTTGAATTACGTAGCATTGTCGATTAGTAAAAGTGAGTAATGCGAAGAATCGAGGATGAGATATTGGGCTAACTTTTTATCTTTTAGTGCCTTGTTTCGTCAAGTTTGACATTTGTGCTTCACATTATATATATATACTTGTAAAAGTGAGTCATGCGACGAATCGAGGATGAGATATTGGGCTAACTTTTTATCTTTTAATGCCTTTTTTGGTCAAGTGGGTTTGGACATTGACGCAACTTAAACCGTTTCATTTGTCTTTCTAATAGGAGACAATGAATCTCTAATTTGTCATTTACACTTCTTTTTTTTTTTAATTTGAAATGAGTTATTTCTGGTTGAAAATTCAGCTAGTCCAGATAATTATACTGCGTTTCATTGAGAGATTTAGAAAGAGATTTACAAGGGAAAAAAAATGTATAAAATTAGATAAAATGTAAACATATTTTATTCACATTTCACTTACCTTTTTCATTTCTCATTTCAAATCTTTCAATTAAATACAGCGTTAAGGTCTTTTATCGATCAAAATTAATGGACAGAGTTCTCTTGCCAGTTAGAATTAATAAAATGTCTTGATTCATTATTTTAACTCTTAATCTAGTTGAATCCTTTTATTAACTTTGACCAGTTAAAAACTTCTGTTCATTAACTCTGATCGATGACTATCTAGTCCAGTTGAGATTTTAACTAGAAGCTTTTTTTTTTTTTTTAATCCCTTGCATAGATACACAAATAGTATGTGTATATGTTAAATTTATCATATTTTAAAAAATAATTAAAGTTTTAATGTTTTAAAAATATTATAAATCTTGTGTGTATATATATACAGATTCGCTTAATAAAAATTTAAAATTTATGATTTTATATTAAATGATTGCAAAATATAAACAATATAATAAATATTAATTAATAAATGAATATAAATACGTCATATTCCAAAAATATTCAATAATTTCCCCTCAAGCACCAACCTTCGCCATTAACACAAATATCTCAAAAAACAGATTCCTCCACGTGGATGATTTCACCACCCAATTAAAAACATATATATATTCACTCAGAAATATTACCAGACACTATCCAAAAAAAACAACCAAAAAAAAAAAAAAAAATGAATGTGGAGAATAATCAGAAACAGAATGAAATCCAATCCGGGTTGGGTCTTAGATAAGCAGTGAAGTCGGTTCAACGAGTTCCAAAACGGAAAATTCTTCGAATTTAATCTGACCCAGAAATCAAATCAACTATGCAATTCTTAATTTGATTAGAAAATTTATAATCAACATGGATTCCATCTCGTCTAATTTGATGTGGGGCTGTTTCAAAGGAACAGAGACAATTGATTGTTGAAATTTGGATCTCGGTATGTTTCTTTTTCTTAGTGAAAACCCAAAAACAGAGATGGAGAAGCCATTTCAGAGAGAAAAAAATACAGAGCATTATGGCAATACTTTTAAATTGCTTCGATGACATGTTGAAATTAAACTCTTTCATATATGTGTATATATATATCACTAAGCTATAGATTCATCCATTCATTCCACATGTCAATTTGGCAACAGATTCATCACAATATTCAAAACAAGTAAACTAACACTTTTTTTTTTAAGCAAGAAAGAGTAATTTTATTTATTTAACCTTTTCAAAAAACAAAAGGGGTACCCCTGATCAGACCTCATACCCGCCTCAAAGATCTAAGCTTTAACAGCAACTAGTAATAATATATCAACCCCAAGTTTCAACGCACCAGAAGAAGTTGATCAGTGAAAGCAATGGTGCCGGCCTTTTTGGGGGATGTATGTGCATGGCGAAGGACCAGGTGGCGCTTGAGGTTCTTTGTGCCCCATCAGCTTTCTAATTGTTGCAACTTCAAGAGGCTTCGCGGTAACGAAAACCAAAAAAATGGTCAGGAGGACCATGAACTTTAACACTGTTTTCCAGTGGGATTGCATTGCTCGATCGAAAGAAAAATGATTGTGAAAAGATGAAGAGATGAAGATGCGTATGTATAATCAACAATCAATTATATATCCATCATCAACAAGCCGTGCTCCATATTGTCAAACACATACAACCCGAAGTGCAAAAGAAATGCGGTGCTGACATTGACACACAACGTTTTCCATTTTGTGCATTACGTGTAAAGAATATAAAATATATATATACTTATAATTCTCAACGACAATGCTACGTAGTTCAAATTTTATGGCTCAAAAGTGACTCAAATGGCCAAAACGACGTCGTTTTGAGTACAGAACAACATAAAAATAGCCAAAACGACGTCATTTTGGCCATTTGAGCCACAAAATTTGAGCTACGAGACATTTTCCTTTACCAATATATTTTTACGACAATGCTACGTAGCTCAAATTTTGTAGCTCAAAAGTGGCTCAAATGGCCAAAACGACGTCGTTTTGAGTACAGAACAACATAAAAATGACCAAAACGACGTCGTTTTGGCCATTTGAGCCACTTTTGAACCACAAAATTTGAGCTACGAGACATTTTCCATATTTTTATATCTATAATGTGAAGTGTTTGGGTATATAAGATATATATTATGTATATTTATGTAAGTTTTCATAAATATATATAAGTTATTTTATAAAATTTTATAAAGACATATAAGTTGTGATTTTTAAAATTTTTATGAGTTTATTTATGTATATTTGTAAAAATTTACTCGATTTTATGAAGTAACTGACGTATATTTGTAAAAATTTACATAAATATATATGGTGTGTAATTGCACACTTAAAAATTGTCCATAGTGTATATTGAGCTAAAGAAAAAAGAAATCCATTAAACTATAAAATTAACTGCACAGTAATAACTAATGTACCTGTTACAAAGTAGGCACCCCATTTTCCTCTTTTTTTTTTTTTTTTTTTCATTCAAAAGAAATTAAAGCTAACAATGGAGAAAATGAGTTCGGAACAACAACCAAAGGGTTAGACCCTCTCAACAGACACTTTAGTCATGTCATCAATGAGGAGAGTTGTGACTTCTGTAGAAGGATCCTCAAGGATCATTACATGTTCCTCCTGGGCTACTCCCAAATTAGCTAACCCATCAGCTACTTTGTTGCCCTCTCTCAAGGTGTGGAGGAGAGAACAGTGACATCTCTGAAGGAGGAATTTAGCATCTTTAATGAGAGCTTTGAGAGGAGAATTTGGATGTGGCCCATGTTGAATTTGGTGCATGGCTTGTTTTGAATCTGTTTCAACTACCACATTGGTAACCCCTTTCTAGAACAGGATGGTGAGTCCTCGATATATTACCCAAATTTCTACTTCCAGGCTTGTGCAATGGCCCAGTTTGCCATAGTAACCCCATAACCAAGTGCCTGTCTCGTCTCTCAAAAGTCTTCCATAACCTCGTGGCTTGGGTCACCCTTTGAACAACCATCTATATTGAGTTTAAGAGTACCTGCAGTGGGAAAACACCATTTAATAGAGAATTGGGGGTGGAGAGAAGATTCAAAAGCATCATCAATATCATGGACATAATCTCTAATGATCTTAAGGCTGTTATGGATTGGGTTCATTGTGTGTTCAAAAACCATTTTGTTGCGATCCTTCCAGATCTGCCAAAGGGTAATAATAAAAACCAGAAACCATTTTGCGCCAGACAGAATTTTTTTGCTTTTCATGTTAGAGGACACCCAATCAAACAGGGGCTGAACCAATCCTTTCTCCCACCAAGAGTTGTTTTGAATGTGAGTCCAAAGTTCTTTAGAGTGGGCACGATCTCAAAGAAGATGCTGCATGTCTTCACTAGAGTGTCCACATCTAGGACATAAATTTGATGAGGTCAAATTTCTCACAAGGCGCAAATGATTGGTCAACAGTTTGCCTCTTAGAATAAACCAGAGAAAATATTTTAGTTTTTGAGAGATTTTGATTTTCCAGATCCAAAGCCAATCCCTGCCATCCACAACAGAATTAGTAATAATCTTAAAAGCAGAAGTAGTAGAGAATTTACCACAGGTGGATCCAATCCAAGTAGGAGTATCTGAGAATGTTACAAATCTCGGTCTGTATATTTTAAGGATTTTAGTATGGTCATGTGGAGTTACAAGGGTTGCAAGGCTTTCAATGTTCCAATTTCCTTCCTCATCTAAGATAAGTTTAACTTTGTCAAAGTCATTTGTTTGGTAGGTGGTGTTTGTTTGAGCTAAGGGTTGAGTACTACACTACCAATCATTCCAAAGGGAAATATCTTCACCATTACCAACAACCCGTTTAACCCCACATCTGAGGGTATCCCTAGTTTTGCAAATGCTTCTTCAAATGTGAGAGGCTTGAGATCTCTGAGGCCAATTATAGAAGCTGTTATGGTGCAAATATTTAGAATGGAGAATTGGCACCAAAGTTTAGATCTTTCACCCGGAAATTTCCACACAAATTTAGTAAGAAGAGTAGCATTATGGTCCCTAACCTTTCTAATGCCTAATCCTCCCTCAGTTTTGCTTCTGCAAACACCATTTTCCTTTTGATATATGCATTTTAGGGTACAAGTATCACCTTTTGTATTGTTACCAAATTAATGTCCACATCTATAACCAGGGAAGAAAAATTTACACAAGTGTATATAGTATGCACTTGTACATTTAAAAATTATGTGTAATATGTATGGAGCTAAAATAAAAAAGAAATCTATTAAATTATAAAGTTAGCTGCACAACAATAATTAATGTACATCCCACGCAGCCACACCCTTTTCCTTTTCATATATGCATTTTCGTGTACAATTATCACCCTTTGTACGTTGCCAAATTAATGTCCACGTCTACAAGCAGAGATGGAGCCACCTTATGGCCAAAGGTGGCCATGGCCCCTGTATTTGCCATAACCTATGCATATTTAGTATATATGTTTAGTAAAATATTATTTACTTTGACTAAAATAAATATAAAATAAGTGATAAGATTAGAACGCAATAACTAATTCCGTAAATTGAGAAGGAAATCGCTAAAACAATTAGTACAAATTCAATTATAGATGAATTCCGTAATAAAAAAGGATGCCAGGTTTAATTTTGATAGATGTAATTGAAGAAAAAAAAATTATTTAGTTTTGATTTATTAATTTTTGTCTTTTTTTTAAAGAGTATCTTGGTTTATATTAACTATTTGGTATATTTTGATACGTTGCAATTTTCAAATCTATCTATCTATATATAAAAGTAAAAGGGACATTTTAGTGAGAAGCCTTTTAGGAGCTTCAAACTCTCATTGTAATTTTTTTGATTATCCTAATTTTAAATAATAACTTTTATTTAATAATCTCACATAGGAAAAAGAAGGGAAAAAAATGAATTGTTTTACTCATATAAAATGAATTGTTTTAAATAATAACTTTTATTTAATAATCTCACATTGGCTAACTTTTATTTAAAAATCTCACATCAGAAAAAAAGGAAAAAATGAATTGTTTAGGTTGGAAGCTTTTATCATAGTAGGTTGATGGTTCACTAAACTGTACGGTGAAAATATACCTCTCTAATAGGAGGCCAACTTATATAATTTAAAAGCTTTTTTTAATAATTAATGTTATTATTATTATAACAAAATGGTTTTGAAATTTGGAGGCCATCACCCATCTCCTCCAATTGGGTCCATCTTGTTTGCATGACTACAATTAATTATATTTTTAAAATAATATTTTGCTTCAAATGCAATGATGCAAGTTAATTCCACGATTATGAGCACATGGATGACAATGTAACAAACCATATATCGGAGAGGAAAAGAGGTCAGTTAATTAACTTTGATTTATTTTCAATTTTTATTAGTAGCATTCTGAACAAATTAAAGTTCGATTTACTTTGAGCAAGACTATCATTTATAATCACGTAATTTTATTATATTTAATTTTTAAAAATAAATAATATATATAATTTTGTAAATAAATCATATATTTTTATTAAAGATAAATACAGTGAAATCACATGAACATAAGTTTAGAATGAATTTGATTTTTTTTTTTTTTTTTTAAAATATGCATATGAGTTTACAAAATGATCGAGTATGATAAATTTGCTAACCTAACTATGCCTCTCTAATTTCCGTTAGCTAACTTTCATTTACCTTTTATTTTACAATTTCACATTGGAAAAAAAGAAAGACAAAGTGAATTGTTTCACTTATATAAGCAAAAGGAAATTTTTAGTGAAAAGCCTATGATCAATATCTCATACTCATTTTTTTGATTTTCTTAATTTTAAACAATTAAAAAAATCCTTATTGGCTAGCTTCCATTTAACTTTTATTTTACAACCCAACATAATTTTGATTTTAAAAATAATTTTGTATGAGATTTTGAAATTCTCATAATATTTAACTTTAAAATAATTACAATCCTACATCGAGAAGAAAAAAAAGAAAGAAAGAAGTGAATTGTTTCATTTACATAAAATGAATCTTATGCTCCAATTTATATAGATTATTGAAATTTCTTAATTTTAAACAATTAAGAAAATCCCCATTAGTTAACTTCCATTTAACTTTTACTAGTATATCATCCGTGCTATGCATGGGATAAAATAATATATTATAAAAATATGATAATTATATTTAATTTTTTATATTATGTAAAATAAAACTTAAATGAAGTTAATCAATCGAGATTTTCTTAATTGTTTAAAATTAAGAAAAAAAAATAGTATGAGATATTGATCATAAGGATTCTCACTAAAAATCTCATTTTGCTTATATAAATGGGAGTATAAGATTTACTTTATGTAAATGAAACAATTTACTTTTTCCTTCTTTTCTCGATGTCGGATTATGAAATAAAAGTTAAATAAAATTTAACAGATAAGAATTTTCTTAATTGTTTAAAAGTTAACAATTGTTTGGGCAGTAATTTATTTCGAATCAAGCAATCTTAGCTGTTTAATTTTTAATTAAGTCAAACTTTAATTTATTTCGAATCAAACAATTTAACCAATATATTCTAATAACATCATTAAAATTACAGTGAAACCAGCGAATCAGTCAAACTGAAAATAGTTCACCCTATCGACTGGGTCAAAGGATCAACCAACTTATACAAAAATTAAATAATTCAAACTTTTAAATTTTATTGCAATTTTAAAATTTAAACTGTCTTGAACTGAAACATACACAACACTACAATATTAAATGGGAGCATAAGGTTCATATAGTCAAACAACTCATTTTTTCCTCATTTTCCTAATGTGGGATTGTAAAATAAAAGTTAACAATTGTTTGGACAGAAAGTTCATTTCTAATCAAGTAATCTCAGTCGTTCAATTTTTAATAAAGTCAATCTTAATTTATTTCAAATCAAACAAATCTAAGCAATATATTTTGATAAAATAACTAAAACCGTGGTTAAACCAATGAATTAGTCAAACCGAAAACGATTTAGTCTAATCGGCTAAGTCAAAAGACCAATCAATTTACAACAAAATTAATTAATTAAAACCTGTAAATTTTATTTTAAAATTTCAACAATCTTAATCTGAAATATGCACAATACTATAATATTAAATGAGAGTATAAGATTCACCTTATATAAGTGAAATAACTCACTTTCTATTTCTTTTCTCGATATGATATTGTAATTATTTTAAAGTTAATTATTATGAGAGTTTCAAAATCTCATACAAAATTATTTTTAAAATCAAAAGGTCAATGTGGGATTGTACAATAAAAGTTAAATGGAAGCTAGTTAATAGAGATTTTCTTAATTGTATAAAATTAAGAAAATTAGGTATTGATTATAAGGTTTCTGTCATGGCCCAAACCCGCCCCCAAGGGTTAAGGACATAACCAGCCAGTAATCATGAGATTACCTACGGCCTCAGACCAAACCAAACGTATTTTAACAGAGTTAATGGGGGCCAAACGGAAGCAATTTAAAACTTTGTTCATAGAGCTATGCTTACATGGCATATCATCACAAACCATAAATATGCATATTAATAACTCACAACGAAACATGTATAACACAAGGTTCTGTACAGACAGGATCATCCAAAGCTAAGTCAACCCATGAGAACCATATACAGACATATTCAAAGTCCTCGCCAATAAGACAAAAATAAGATAGTATGACAAAAGGCGAAGACGAGTCTCGTGCGTGAGACACAAGTGCTGACTCTCCAAAACTCGGTTGTTCCACGCGGACTTCACTGAGGCTGGGTCTGGACCTCTCTTGGCTCACCTACAAACACATGAATGAGCGTGAGTGAAAGCCTAGTGAATAATATCAAATAAAGAAAATACATTGGAACATTATACATCAGACGACCTTGGGCCCAATTCATATTTCCTTTTAACATATATAAACAATTTAGGTCAAGTGATTGTGGTTCCAAACAAACTGGCCTTTGGCCCATTCATTTATGTCAAAACGGCCTTTGACCCATTCATTTATGTCAAAACGGCCTCTGGCCCATCCATTCATGTCAAAACGGCCTCTGGCCTATTCCTTCATTCTTGTCAAAACGGCCTCTGGCCCATTCATTCATTCTTATCAGAATAGCCTCTGGCCCATTCGTTCATTCTTATCAGAACGGCCTCTAGTCCATTCATTTAGCATAGGAAACATGGTCCACCAATCAAATCAAACTTACATAAAAGTAAGCAATTGGACAACAACATATTTTAGATATCTTTGTTGAGATATTACTCACTGTGATCGGCTTGTGGATTTGCCCTGGAGCTTGACCCTACACATCATATAACACATATGGGTCACAAACGATTCAATCCGTTCTATAATTCACATATTCCTCTTTAGGCTTCATTCTTATCTCTTTAACTCAATTACGACACTTAATGCATGCCTAAGAGTGCTTGCAAGTGAAAGAGAACGGAAAACAAAACACAGGAAAATTTTCAGAAATAGGGTCCCCGCTCAAGCGTCAACTTCCCCGCTCGAGCGGACCCAATAGGTCTGCAAAAGTTCTGGTTATATCAAATTCACGCTCGAGCATGAACTCGGGTGCTCGAACGGAAGGTTTGTCTATATGGCTCCACGCTCGAGCGTCAACTTCCCCGTTCAAGCGGACATCAAATTTTCTGGGTTTTTCCAGCAGTGTTCTTGAGCTTCAATTTGATGTTCAAGGATCCCAAATGCATGATTTCAGTCCCAAAAACATATAAACACATTATATTGTATGAGAGTGTAAGGATATTACATCTAGAGATGGCAATGGGGACCCGGCCCGACGGGGACCCGACCCCCCGACCCCGAATTGAGTGGTGATTCCCCGAAAAATATCCCCGTGGGGACGGGGACGGTATTTAAAATTTTATCCCCGATGATATACGGGCCGGGGACGGGGATACAGATTTCATCCCCGGCCCGCCCCGGCCCCGGTCCCGCCCCCGGCCCCGGTCAGCCCCCCGATTTATATATATATATTATCTATATATTACACTCTATCTCACACACTCTATTATATCTATATATTATATTATATTATATATATTTCAACCCTTGTTGAATTGAATAGCCAGCAGCAGCTTTATGATAAAGCCTCTAGCTCAGAGCCTCTATTTCAGTCTCTTACACTCGTTCTCTCTCTTCTCTTCTCTCACTCTCTCTTTTCTTCTCTTCACACAGATGCGCAGGAGCACTCCTCCAAGCCATCACCGCCTCCTCCTCCTCCTCTTCCTCCAGGACACTGCCGTTTCTTCCTCCGTCACGGCAGATCTGATGGAGTGCAGCACATCGTCGATCTCCACCACCGATCTCCTTCGCCGATCTCCATCGCAGCCCTCCTCCGTCGATATCCTCATCCGCCGCCCTCATCAGCCCAGATCTGTTATTAATTTTTTGATCTGATGATCTGTTTTTTTTTTTTTATTTGGTGATGATTTGTAATTTTTTTTTTTTTTGATCTGTTGTTTTTTTTGTTGATCTATGTTGATGATGTTGAATGTTGAAACAGAGTTGATGGTGTTGAATTTTTTTTTAATGATCTGTTATTCTTTTTTTTTTTTTTTTTTTTTATCTGTTGATGGTGTTGAATGTTGAAACAGAGTTGGATCGGGGACTTTTCAGGGTCGGGAAAACCCGATCCCCGTTGGGGACAGGGATGGGGACTGTGACAGGTTCCCCGTCGGGGATCGGGGCCGGGGACGGGGAAGTTTTGGTCATCGGGGATCGGGGACGGGGAGGGTGGTCCCCGGCCCCGCCCCGCCCCGTTGCCATTCCTAATTACATCAAATTGTTCAAAGTCAACATCTAATTCTCAAACAACTCTCATTTCTCTAGTATGAACAAAACTCATGTCTTCAAACTTCACATAAGCTTCATTTCTTCAAGAATCAAACATGCATATAAGTTTTGGCTTCCAATTTGAGTTCAAATGGTACAAATAAGGCTTATGATCATGGAACTTATGAAAACCATGCATGCATGTGAGATTTGATGCCCAATTCCTCTTGTTCAACATGGCTTATGGATGAATATGCAAAACTATAGCAATCATGCACATGAATGCTCATATAAACCCCCAATTCAATAAATTCAACTCAAATTATGCCCTTGATCACAAATAAATCTTGAACTTACAAAATTACAAATTCAAACTTATGAATTCAAGATCAATTACCTATCTAGGGGCTCAATTTTCCAATCAATAGCAAGTTCTTGAGTATGGCTTCAAGATTATCAAGCTTCAAGACCAAACTTGAATTATCTCACGTCTCTCCCTCTAATTTCGGGTCTCTCTATCTCTCTAGAGAGTTGATTTCAGCCAAAGATAAAATAAAAGAGGGAATTGAACATATCATGGCCCCTTATACAACCCCATTCAAGCACATTATTTTAATATAAGATAATTGAGCATTAAGTCATTAATTTAATCCGATTAATCTGACCCGAATCAATTTCCAACTAAATTTCATCGTAGGCTCTAAAAATTACGCTAATCACTATGGCGTAATCAATTTTGGGTTTGGTGGCCGATAAGGCCTTCAATTTAATTTCCAAAGCAGTTAATCAAACAGATATTCTTACGGTGAACAGATAGAAATTCAAAACCACATATTTTCACATAATGACACACAAAATCATATTAAACATATAATCATGCTCATATTAAGGAACAATTAACATATTACGGAACAAGGTTATCACAGTTTCTCACTAAGAATCTTCTTTTGCTTATATAAATGGGTGCATAAAATTCACTTTATATAAGTGAAATAATTCACTTTTTCCTTCTTTTCATGATGCGGGTTTGAAAAATAAAAGTTAAATGGATATGCTTATTGGATTGCAAATTGAAACTGTGTTTACAAAAGCACCTTCACATAGCATGGGTGATATGCTACGAGTATTGTACATGTGTTCTTAAACACACACATACACACACACACACACACACAAAATGATATTGATTATTGGGTTTCTTACTAAAAATCTTCTTTTGCTTATATATAAAGGAGCATAAGATTCACTTTATATAAGTGAAACAATTCACTTTTTCCTTCTTTTCTCGATGTGAGATTGTAAAATAAAAATTAAATGAAAGCTAACAAATGGAGATATTCTTAATTTTTTTAAATTAAGAAATTTCAATAATTTATATAAATTGGAGCATAAAATTCACTTTATGTAAATGAAACAATTCACTTTTTCTTTCTACCCCCCCTCCCAAATTTAGGATTGTAAAATAACAGGTAAATGGAAGCTAGCCAATAGGAATTTTCTTAATTGTTTAAAATTAAGAAAATTCAATAATTTTAGAATAAGGGTTTAGAGCTTCTAAAATGTTTCTTGCTTAAAACTCCCTTTATAAGATTCATTTTATATAAGCGAAACAACTCACTTTTTCGTTATTTTCCTAATGTGGAATTGTAACACTTTATATAACTGAAACAACTCATTTTTTCTTTCTTTTCTTGATGTAGGATTGTAATTATTTTAAAGTTAAATATTATAAGAGTTTCAAAATCTCATACAAAATTATTTTTAAAATCAAAATTATGTAGGATTGTAAAATAAAAGTTAAATGGAAGCTAGGTAATGGAGATTTTCTTAATTGTTTAAAATTAAGAAAATCTAAAAAATGAGTATGAGATATTGATCATAGGGTTTCTTACTAAAAATCTATTTTTACTTATATAAATGGGAGTATAAGATTCACTTTATGTAAGTGAAACAATTCACTTTTTCTTTCTTTTTTCGATGTGGAATTGTAAAATAAAAGGTAAATGAAAGCTAGTCAACGGGAATTAGAGAGGCATAATTTAGGTTGGTGAATTTATCATACTCAATCATTTTGTAAACTCATATGCGTTTTAAAAAAAAAAAAAAAATCTAATTCATTCTAAAGTCATATTCATGTAATTTCAATATATTTGTCTTTAATAAAAATATATTATCTATTTATAAAATTATATATATTATTTATTTTTAAAAATTAAATATAATCAAATTACGTGATTATAAATGATAGTCTCGCTCAAAATAAATTGAACTTTAATTTGTTCAGAATGTTGTTAATAAAAATTGAAAATAAATCAAACTGAATCAATTGACATTTTCTCCTCTTCGACATGTGTATTGTTACATTGTCATCCATGTTCATAATCGTGGAATTAACTTGCATCATTGCATTTAGAGCAAAATATTATTTTAAAAATATAATTAATTGTAGTCATGCAAGCAAGATGGACCCAATTGGGGGAGATGGGTGACGGCCTCCAAATTTCAAAACCCTTTTATTGTAATAATAATAATAATAATAATAATAACATTAATTATTAAAAAAAGCCTTTAAATTATATAAGTTGATCTCCTAATAGGAAGGCATATTTTCAACATATAGTTTGGTGAACCATCAGCCTAAACCGAAACAATTCACTCTATTCCAACTTAAACAATTCACCTTTTCTTTCTTTTTTCGATATGAGATTTTTAAATAAAAGTTAACCAATGAATTTAAAATTAAGAAAATCAAGAAAATCAGTATGAGATATTGAAATTCTCATAAGGCTCCTCACTAAATGGGATATGAGTATAAGATTCCCTTTATATGAGTAAAACAACTCATTTTTTTTCCTTTTTTTCCTGATATGGGATTATCAAATAAAAGTAATTATTTAAAATTAAGAAAATCTAAAAAATTAGAATGAGGGTTTGGAGCTCCTGGAAGGTTTCTCACTAAAAAGTCTATTTTCCTTATATATAGAGATTTTACAATCTCATATCGAGAAAAGAAGGAAAAAGTCAATTGTTTCCCTTATATGAAGTGAATCTTATGCTCCTATTTATATAAGTAAAAGAAGATTCTTAGTGAGAAGCCCTATAATCAATACCATTTTTTTTTTATTTTCTTAATTTTAAACAATTAAGAAAATTTCCATTGGTTAGCTTCCATTTAACTTTTATTTTACAATCTCACATAGACGTTTTAATTTTAAAACTAATTTTGTATGAGATTTTGAAACTCTCATAATATTTAACTTTAAAATAATTACAATCCCACATCGAGAAAAGAAATAAAAAGTGAGTTGTTTCACTCATATAAAGTGAATCTTATACTCTTATTTAATATTATAGTATTGTGAATGTTTCAGTTCAAGAGGATTTAAATTTTAAAATAAAATTTAAAGGTTTTAATTAATTAATTTTGTCGTGAATTAGTTGGTCTTTTGACTTAGCTGACTAGGTTGAATTGTTTCCGGTTTGACTGATTCACTGTTTTAACTACGGTTTTAGCTGTTTAATCAAAATATATTACTTAAATTTGTTTGATTTGAAATAAACTAAGATTGACCTTATTAAAAATTGAACAATTGAGATTGCTTGATTATAAATGAATTTCTCGTCCAAATAACTGTTAACTTTTATTTTATAATCCCACATCAGTAAAATGAGGAATTAAATGAGTTGTTTTATTATATAAACCTTATACTCCCATTTAATATTGTAGTGTTGTGTATGTTTTAATTCAAAACAGTTTAAATTTTAAAATTAAAATAAAATTTAAAAATTTTAATTAATTAATTTTTTTATAAGTTGGTTAGTCATTTGACCTAGCCGATAGGGTGAGCCATTTTTGGTTTGACTAATTCGCTGATTTAGTTGCAATTTTAGCGGTTTTATCAAAATATATTGATTAAATTTGTTTGATTCGAAATAAGTTAAAAATTAATCTAATTAAAGATTAAACGGCTAATATTGTTTGATTCGAAATAAACTTCCTACCCAAACAATTGCTAACTTTTAAACAATTAAGAAAATCCCCATTAACTAACTTCTATTTAACTTTTATTTTATAATCCCACATTGAGAAGAGAAGAAAAAAGTGAATTGTTTTATTTGTATAAAGTGAATGTTATACTCCCATTATATAAGCAAAATGAGATTTTTAGTGAGAAATCTTATGATCAATATCTCACAATAATTTTTTTGATTTTCTTAATTTTAAACAATTAAGAAAATCTCGCTTGGTTAACTTCCATTTAACTTTTATTTTACATAATACAAAAAAATCAAATATAATTATCATATTTTTATTAAATAATATATTATTTCATAACGTCATAGCACGAGTGATATGTTAGTTAGAATATATAAAAATATAAATATAGTTGGAGTTGGATATAATAATATTTGGCCCTCTATCTTGAAACCCTGACAATTATGGCCCTCTATCTTGAAACCCTGACTCCATCCCTGTTTATAAGGATAACATTTCATGGTAAACTCTTTTGAAAATAAAATACAAAAATGTTAACAATCATGATCAATGATTTTGAAATTTATCTCAAAGTTGAGGTGCATGGTATGGATTTAATATTAGTGGGATGTGAATCATATTTACAATTAATGTAATCCATCGATTTACTTTTTGAATCATTTTTTGGATAAATTTTTTGAATACGTAATTTTGTTGAACTTAAAATTCTTATCAACTCTGTGGAGACATGTTGGACCTTGTGAATATGAATAAATTTCGAATGTTATCCATAAATTACACGTATCTGTTAAACTCATGCCGAGTACCTTATGCCCCCATAAGAGTAAAACATGAGAAACTATCCTATAATGGAACTTCCATGTTCAACACCTAAGTCATCCGTGCATATTAACAATCTACCTCTTTGGAAATACTAAAAACTATTTTTAATTTTTTAAAATTATTTATTCACAAAAATAAATAATGGATGTTTTCAAACTTTTGAATATCATTGTTTATAAAAACACAAAAAAGGATAAACTACCAATAAATTCTAATAATTGAACTTAATTTTCATTAAGTTCTATTGAAAGTTAGTCAAATAAAATAGTTGCTAAAAATAATTTTTGTGACTTTTTTTACATTTGTCTCTAAAAATTAACAATTAGTGACTTTTTTATCACGATTATTATAAATTGTCACTAAAATTTACTATTAGCGATATTTTTATGTAACGAATTTTTTAAATTGTCTTTGAAAGTTAAAAATTAGTAACTTTTTTTGTGACTATTTTTTTAAGCTATCACTAAAACTTATACTTAGTAACTTTTTTGTAACAAATTTTTTAAACTGTCACTAAAAATTAATAATTAGTAATATTTTTTTAGTATTGTTTGATGAAAAATATCGTTAATTATCACATGATCTATTGGATAATAAGTTTGCTTATTAAGATCTACACATAAGTCCCCAAAACGAAATAGAAAAAACAAAAACAATACCAAACAGTTAATTGCCATCCCAATAAATTTAAGGGTGAACTACCAATAGGTCCTACTTTTGAGACTTATTACCCATTAAGTCGTATTGATAAATTTATTAAGTGATAAAGATAAATTTATCAGTCTTTTATTTTTATGAATAAATTTATAGTGATAAATTTATCAGTCTCTTTATTTTTATGAATAAATTTATAGTGATAAATTTATCAATCTCTTATTTTTATAGTGTTAAATTTATTAGTTAGAATCTGTAAGTAAATAAGTCTAGTTAATAGGACTGATTGATAAGTACCCCTAAATTTAACTTTTATTAAACTCATCCAATCATACATGCACACACAAAGGTTAGTTATGCCAATTGTTTACCGGCGATCAATTTTCACAACATGAAGCATCATGTATTAGAATCTTTTCAAAGGCTTTAAAATATAAATAAATAAATAAATAAAGGGGAATAGAAAGCAAGTGATTAAAAAATTTCCAAAGTTGCAATCAATGGATGGCAAGCACTATCAAAAAGAAATTGGTTATCTCTTATTTGCATCGTGGAAATTGAAGGGAAAAAACCAAAAATATTATTCAAAAAAAAATAAAAATAAATAATTACAAAATAAATTAACATAAAGAGCACCACTATTTCATCTTAGTAAGTTGAATTCGAACTTTCTATTAGGAAAAACATATGATTTCCCACAAGTAAATCAATTAATGAGAATAAAAATTAATATGAAAAAATTAAATCAACAGCAACACAAGAATTTTTAAATGGTTCTCTTAATGTGAGGTATGTCCACGGGATCGAAATCTGATTCCACTATCAACCAAAAAGTTTTCAAATAATTACAAACGAGATACGAATGGTTTCACAAATCACCTTTAGGTAAATTCCAAATAATCACAAATAAATAAGAGGAAAGACCTCACCAAATAGATGAACAAAATTGTCTTCAAAACAAAGTTGAAGAAGACTACAAATCCGAATCAAAAATAGCTTCACCGAATTAAATTCCACCGAATTGAATTCACAGCAAGCTGAACTTTGAGAACCAACCCACCGAATTGACAAGAACTAATCTCACCAACAAATCATACCCAAGCACTATCCCACGGAAGAACAATTCACTGCTGCAGCCTTTTCTTTCTCACTGAAAACTAAACAATATTTATGGGCCTTTTTCTCAAAACCCTAGTTGCTACCAAATTGAATATTAAATACCCATTGGGTTTCCAAAAGTCAAATATAATATATTAAAAATATATTATAACCAACACCAAACCAAATTAAATATTTTAATAAACCAATTAGGTACCATACTCCAATAAACAGGTATACCCAACAATTTCCCCCTACCAACTTAGGTAGAGACATCAACCATACCCGCCAAAGTTCGACACTTCATATGTTTGTCCCTCGACAAAGTCTTAGTCAATATATCATAAATATTATCATCAGTGTGAACTTTTTCGAGTTGGAATAATTTCGAATCTAACACATCACAAATCCAATGGTATCTCACATCAATGTGTTTTGATCTCAAATGAAAAGTAGAATTTGTATTTAAATGAATAGCACTTTGACTATCACAATAAAGCACATACCTTTTTTGCTTCAAATCTAACTCTTATAAAAATTTCTTCAACCATAACTCTTCTTTACAAGCTTCTGTAATGGCAATAAATTCAGTTTCGGTAGTTGAGAGAGCACCACATTTTTGTAATTTAGATTGCCATGCCACAGCTCTTCTTGCAAAAGTCATCAAATACCCGAAGTAGATTTCCTAGAATCAACATCACCGCCCATGTCAGAATCCGTAAACCCATCAAGTATCGGCTTACCATCTCTAAAACACAAACACACCTTCGAAGTCCCTCGAAGATACCTTAAAATCTATTTTACCGCTACCCAATATTCTTTACCCGGATTAGAGAGAAAACGACTCACCACACCACCAGAGTGAGCAATATTCAGCCTTGTACAAACCATAGCGTATATCAAAGAACCAACCGTTGAAGCATAAGGAATTTTCTGTATCTCTTCCTTATCTTTCTCACTTGTAGGACATTGATTCGAACTAAGCTTGAAATGACCCACAAGTGGACAACCAACCGGCTTTACTTTATCCATGTTGAACCTCTCGAGCACTTTCTTAATGTAGCTTTCTTGAGACAACCAAATCAGCCCATTTTTGCAATCACGAACAATTTTCATACCAAGTATTTTCTTAGTCGGCCCCAAATCTTTATAACAAAAGACTTGTTCAACTCTAACTTTAACTTGTTAATCATAGTATAATCTTAACCCACAATTAACATGTTATCAACATAAAGTAAAAGAATAATAAATTTGTCATCCGGAAAATTTTTCACAAATACACAATGATCCGAAGTGGTTTTAGAAAAACCATTATTCATTATGAAATAATCAAATTTTTTATACCATTGCTGCGGGGCTTTCTTGAGGCCATATAAACTTTTCTTCAATTTGTAAACAAATTTCTCTTTCCCTTTCTCTATAAAACCTTCCAGTTGTTCCATGTAAATTTCTTCTTCAAGGTTACCATGAAGAAATGCAGTCTTCACATCAAGTTGCTCAACTTCAAGGTTCATACTTGATGCTATGCCAAGTACAACCCGAATAGAAGACATCCTCACAATCGGTGAGAAAATCTCATCAAAGTCCATACCTTTCTTTTGCCCAAAGCATTTCACAACAAGACGTGCTTTGTACCTCAGATTCTTGCCATCATTTTTCAATTTGAAGACTGTAGACGCGCCCGTGGGCTTCCATCTAACAGTTCGGACTCAATTGTGTCACGGTTCTAAATCTTGAACCAAAGAGTCCAAATCCGGCAAATCATTTGAGAAAACAGATTTTTGAAAAAGTAGTGCCAAACATGGACTGCTTTGCCAGATTACAGAGTCGCCACCTAAATATTTTATTTTTGGGAAATTTAGGAAACCCTGACTCGGTGCCGAAGGCCACATGTCCGTCATCACCAAAGTGGTCTTGGCTCGGGAGCTTGGGTACGATCGGGGAAGGTCAGCTATGAGCACCCCCTTTCGCCCGGTCCGAAGACCGGCCTCTACTAACCGTGATATCCGTTTTTGAAAACATTATGTGTTCTTATTCCAATTGTTAGCCTAGAATTACTATGTTATGCGCGCAGCAAACAAGTATAGACTAGATTGCCTAATTTGAAAATAAACATTGCATATCCATTTTGTCTCGAAAAACGTGTTAGTTTTTGCTACTCGCAAGTAGGCTAAAATACGGATTTCAACGAGTTATTCCAACTCAAGCAATCCAACCTCCACCCACAGGCATTCAAACAGTTTATCATGTAAGCACTTAGCCGCATGGCAAGCATACTGTCATGGTAAACATTCACACGCATGCGATATGTTAAAGCCATAAAAACTTACATCGTACTCCGTGCCAAAACAGTAAACTAGTTAGCAAATATACATGACCTAGTTCATGTTAAGTGGCTAATGCGACACATACAGGAGTGTAATCTAAACAGGCTCGGCTAACCCTGAACATGGCACATGAGATGCAACAACTATTACGCATTCAATTTGGAATTGAAAGTACGATGCGGTTTGCATGATGTGCCGAGCCCGATGTATGTAAACAAATGCATGAATGCACGCATGCATTGCATAAGGTATGCTAAAATAAACATGCCCTAGTCCATTACCATAAGCAGGTAAATAAAAGGGTTAGAAAGAAATGGGGGTTGGAAGACATACATCCACTCACACACACTTATTACAATTTTGCCCTCGCTCGGAGGGACCAAAAGAATAATACAAATTAATTAACTACGCAAGCTAATTAAATATTACAAATCAACTAAATTAATTAAATAAATTAACTAATCAAATTAAACAGTAAATCGCCTCGGGATGAGGGCCAAAAGCAGCGCGCGCTCGGGACTGGCTCGGAACCGCACTGCCGTGCAAGTGTGCCTCTGTTTCCTCTGCTCTCCTCTTCAGAAGATTACCAAAATCCCAGGAGTGCCTCTCAGAGCACTGGAGATCACCACCGGCTGGGGTAGAACACCACCGGCTGAAGGAGGAGGCTACCGGCACAGAATTGTTCCATCGGCTGGGAAAACACTGCCGGTTGGCACTAAAAAATGCCGGTCGGCACAAAATGTTCTGCAGATCCTGCAACTCACAGCAGCAGAGGGAAACAACATGCAAGGCAATGCAATTCAAGCCATTTATGCACCAAGCACACTCCCTATCATGTTATTGACTCAAGGGGGCATGTGCCTCGGTTCCCGGACCACCAATCGCGCATTTTCATGCATGATGGCCCTAAGAACCAAGAATGCAACTTCACTTTCAAATGCATGCAAAACACATAGGCACAAAAGGGCGCCAAACCTCTATCAAACTCACTTCAAGAGGCTTGGCATGCATGTCAATGTGGTGCAATCCTAAGCATGTTATCTAGGCATGCAACATGGACTATGCAATGCATTTATGCAAGCATACAAACAAGCATATAAAGCAAGCATGAAAACCAATGAAATGATAGATTTAGACATGAATTAGGCAACTCAAAAAGGCCTAAAATCAGTAGCCAAATGCCAAGTTAAGAGGGCCAAACACACATGCACACATGCACAAGCTAAGGCACTAACACTTGAGCATAATTACACAACTTCTTAAACACATTTAAGAGGCACCAACATGGACTAATAGCATACAATGAAAGCTCTGAAATTCATGTTAAACATGATGCCAAATCATGCAATAAAGCATGCCCAACAAAGCATGCAAATGGTCTTAGGCTAAGGCAAGCCAATAGGGCATTAAACCACACCTAACACAAACACACACGGCATGCATTGAACAACCTAAAACAGAGTTTTAGCATGTCAAAATAGGCCCAAAGGACCACTTAGATGGCATCCAAGGGACATGGAATCAAAGGCATGCAACATGACCAAAACATGGAGCATTTAATACAAGCTTAAGAAGTCACAAAGAAGCATGCAATGTAAACATACAAGCACCTCTAGGGGACTGAAATAGCATATGAAATGGTTCCAAATCATCAAAAACAATGCAAGCATGGCATGTTACACACTCATGCCCTTTAGGCCAATAAGCCAAATGCAAAGGGGCTATATTAAACATGCTAAGATTGACCAAAATACTTATGGACAGACCTAAAACATGGTAATATAAGCACAAAATCTTCACAAACACAAGTCTAAAACATGCTAGAAATGAAGGCATACCACCTAAGGATGTTAAGACATAAAGAGGCATTACAAGGCAACTATACTAAGCATGCATAGGAGACCAAAACCAACTTGAAAACATGTTATATCATGGCAATATAAGCATGAAAGAAAACCAAGGCATGCTCAACACACACTCAAACATAGTGCTCCTTTGGAAGCCAAAACTTGCCCTTTTCAAGGACACCAAGGAGAGGGGGTGGCCCTCTCCTTCTTGAGACTTCAAGGCATGCTCTTCACCACTGAAATCCCTCAAGATTTCAGTGGTGAAGAGATCCTATCACCAAAATCTAGGATCTCTCACAAAATAGCACAAAAAGTGCCCTTTTCAAGGCCTAAGGGTGGTCAAACCTACCCAAACCACTAAACACTCTTAATATACAATAAAGAGGGTTAAAAATCAGAACTCTTTTGTGCCAAACACTAAGCTCAAAAACTGTTTTAAAGCAAGCAAAAATAGATTGCAAGAATGGGGTAAAAAGAGGGTATAGTGTCTTACCCTTGAAGCCTCTTCACAAAGCTTGGTGTCGTGTCTTCTTTGAGCTCAAAGTCAGCCAAGAATCATCAAAAACCAACCTCTAGAACCTCTGTCCCAAGAGAAAGGTGAAGCACTAGGTGCTAGTGTGCAAAAGTAAGGCACAAAACACCTAGTTTAACAAGAGAATGATAGATATAGGATAGATATATATTTTCTAACCTAAACCAGAGCTTCCTCTCTGTCTAAAATGGCTGAAAACCTCTCAAGAAAATCCAACCTTAAGCCAAGAAGAAGAGCCCTCCTCTTATAGAACTTGTAAGACTTACAAGCTAAGCAAACAAGGGCTCATCCCTCCATACACGTGTATGGAGGGGAAGCCAATGGCACACAGCTGTCTGAAAATATCTCAGAAAGCAAGTGCACAGTGTCCGGCCGGCAAAAAATGTCATTTTGACAAAATTGAGTGCCAACTGGCACAAAAGAGTGCCGACCGGCACAATAAAGTGCCGGTGGCAACTCTAGCCAGCCGGTGGCCTCTAGCCCCAGCCGGTGGTATGTGGGGATGCCTCACAAGGCATTCCCTGCCCTTCCAAGGCAAAACACAAGTGTTTGGTGCAAAACCAAACACAAAACGGTCAAGTTCGGAGGTCCTGAGGCAAGGCGCGCGAGCCGAGAACTCCGGGAACTCCAAACGAACACGAACATGGATGATCACCGAGTGTTCAAGTGGTGACGTCCAAGTCTTGAGGACGGTCAAAAATGGGGTGTCTACAAAGACCCATTTATTTTTTAGAATTTTCCTCTCCTTAGACAACTTCACTAAATCATAAGTGTGATTTTCAAGTAAGGAATTTATCTACTTTTTCATAGCCTTTTTTCAATCACCTTTCTTTGCATACTCAATTGCTTCTTGGTAGCTCTCGGGCTCTCGTTCATTGGAAATCAACACAAATTCATTGGGAGGATACTTTCTTGAAGGTTGCCGGTCTCTTATAGATTTTCTCAACTCAAGTTGTGGTGGCGGTTCTTGAGCTGGATGCTCTTCTTCAATTTTTGGCTTAACTTCATTAGGATTAGTATCATCCTCCATATCTTCAATAGGTGGTTGCACATCTCCCCCTATTTCATCATCGACTGAAGATGAAGAAGATGGATCCATGTCAATGAAATCACTAGTTTTTAACTTTAGTTGATCACCTTTACCAAAGTCTTCAATTGTTTGGTCTTCAAGAAACACAATATCACAGCTTCAAATAACTTTCTTGTCGATTGGATCTCATAATCTAACACCAAATTCATCACGTCCATAACGAAGAAAAATGCATTGTTTTGACTTGCTAGCAAGCTTGGACCTCTCATCTTTTGGAATATGAACAAAAGTTCGGCAACCAAACACTTTCAAGTGCTCATAAGACACATTTTTGCCGGTCCAAACTCTTTCAGGAACATCACCATTCAAAGGATAAGAAGGAGCAAATTGATAACGTCAACCGTTGTCTTCATTGTCTTACCTCAAAAGGATCTTGGCAATTTAGCATGTGAAAGCAAACACCTTGTTCTTTCCACAATAGTGCGGTTCATCCTCTCGGTAACGCCATTTTGTTAAGGAGTCTTCTTAATTGTCTTTTGGTGCTGAATACCTTAGCTGCGACAATACTCATCAAATGGCCCAATGTATTCACCACCATTGTTTGATCGGATGCACTTCAATTTTTGCCCTGTTTCTCTTTCAACCATGGCCTAAAAAAGCTTAAATATATCTAGAACTTGATCTTTAGTTTTTAGTATAAAAGTCCAAACTTTCTTTGAATAATCATCAATGAAAGTAATAAAATAAAGTGCACCACTATGTGTTCTAACTTTCAAAGGACCACAATCATCCGAATGATTCAACTCCAAAATATTTTCTTTTCTAGAAGCAACATTTTTATGAAAAGAAACTCTGTTGTTTACCCGCCAAACAATGAATACAAGTTTTAAGATGTGTACCTTTCAAACCAGGTAGAAGCTCTTTCTTGAACAAAACTTGTAGCCCCTTTTCACTTATATGGCCAAGCCGCTTATGCCACAATTTGGTAGAAGTATCATCTTCAAGTGCATTGACAACACCTTTACAATTTTTTCTTTACATCGAATAAAGTGTATGAGTCACCTTGCACTTAGTCACCACTAAAGAATCCTTTGTGAGCTTCCATATTCCATCACCAAATTTGTTGTTGTAGCCTTCATCATCTAGCTTCCCAGTAGAGATCAAATTGAGGCGAATGTCGGGAACATACCTCACATCTTTAAACAACAACTTGCAGCCCAAATTTATTTCCAAGCAAACATCACCCATGCCAATAATCTTGGACAAACCTTCATTATCCATTCGAACACACTGTAGACACCCCATTTTTGACCGACCTTAAGACTTAGACGTCACCGATTGAGCGCTCGGTGATGTTGCATACTGTGCTCGTTCAGAAGTCTCAGAGTCGCGGCCGTGCGCCCTGCCTCCGTACTTCCGAACTCTCTTCTGTGCCTTGTCTCGGTTTGCGAACCAGACTCGGTTTTCTCTGTTTTCTTTCCTGAGGGGAGGGAGTGGTCCCGTAGACTATCTCTCGGTGGCCGTGCGCTACATTTCGTGGCCGTAGGCCATTTTGCCCATTTCGGAGCCCGGTTCTCGGTTTTCGGGACCGTCAGGCCGTGTGCCTCGGTTCGGGACCGCCCAACCATCTCCGATTTCTTCGGTTTTCGGAAAGTGCCTCTGTTTTATCATTTCGAGGAACACTGGGGCCTCTGATACCCACTTCGTGGCCGAACGCCACTTTCGGTGCTCACGGCCCATTTTCGGGACCCCGAACCGCGCAGTTTTGGTCCCCGAGCATTCATTTTGCATCGGTTTTTGTTCAATTTTGGCAAGTGCCTCTGTTTTATGATTCTGAGGGACACTGGGGCCTCTGATGCCCACTTCGTGGCCGAACACCACTTTCGGTGCTCGCAGCCCATTTTCGGGACCCCGCGCGGTTTTGGTCCCCGAGCTTTCGTTTTGCATTAGTTTTTGTTCAATTTTGGCAAGTGCCTATATTTTATCATTTTGAGGAACACTGGGGCCTCTGATGCCCACTTCGTGGCCGAATGCCACTTTCGGTGCTTAACAGCCTATTTTCGGGACCCCGAACTGCGTGTTTTGGCCCCCGAGCCTTCATTTTGCATCGGTTTGGGCTCATTTTTGGTGGAGGCCTTATTTTCATGGTTAGGAAGCTTGTAGGAGGGTGGGAGGCCAGCAATTATTTTGACAACCAACTTTCTGCTTGGTCAAAGGTGGTTCAGCATGAATCCGGGAAGGAGAAAAGTCTGCGCGGCTTCACCGAAACGGGCGTAACTCTTTGCACAAGAGGAATTAAAGTATGAGGCGACCACCATTGGAAAGCTTACTTCCGGGGCTTCATTTTTCACTTAAGAATCTCCTAAGTTCAATTCCGGATGGAGGAGATATGGTTGATTGAATAGGGCATCACTCCGGTTGGACCAAAATCTGCGCGGCTTTACGGAAACTGGCATAACTTTTTCTACAGGAGGAATTTTGATGCAAGGTTTACGGCATTGGAAAGATAACTTCAAGGGCTACATGGTTGACCAGTCCTATGCCTTGGACCTTTTGAACCTAGCTGGCCGGCCACCATTTCCAGCCGGCCAGCCACCTACAACTAAAGCACTTTTTGCCCACCTTTTCTCCGATTTTCTTGCCTATATAGCTGGCCTCCCAGATCTTTTTGAAGGGTTGGAAAATATCTCTCAAGGATATACAAGCATATCTCTCTCTATCTCTCAAAAACTCTCAAGTTTTGGTCTCATTTGTTCATCAACACCAAGCCTCACCATCACCACCTCCATTCCAGTAGCAAGGGAAGCTTTTTCAAAGGCTAATAACCAGAAAATTGAAGTCAAGAAGCAACAAAAGCTTGATCTTCAAGGGTAAGTCTCAAATTCACTTTTTCTAGCTTATTTTTGCTTCAATTTTCTACCCTATTTGCTCACTATTTTGGGCTCCGACCCCTACTGATTTTAGGCTTATTTTGAGCCCCTCTACAACATTGTAGAAGGGATCAACCTTGTTTGGCATCTCTATCATGCTCTTCCTTCAAAATCATCTTTTATGCCAATATTTTGCATGCTTTGTTTAGCTTATGAATGATCCATTTCCGAGCATGCAATAAACTGTGAGTGGGCCTATTTTGAGCCCCTATTCAACATTGAAGAAGGGCTCAACCATGTTTGGCCTCTCTATCATGCACTTGCTTTGTAATTTTCCATATTTACCGTAAAATTGCATGGTTTATTTGGCCTATTTGAATTCTGATTTTGAGCATGCCATTAACTGAGATTGAGCTTATTTTAGGTCCCTCTACAATATTGTAGAAGGGATCAATCTTGTTTGGGGCCTCCATGCCTGGCCTCTCTTTATACCTCTCTTTGGCCCCATTTTGCATGCCTCTTTAAGCTTATTTGGCTTCTGATTTCGGCCTTCATCAGGCCTGAAAAGAGCCTTATTTTATCCCATTCTTCATATTTTGTTAAGGGTCCGAAGTTGTTTGGTGTATGCTTATGGTACCTTGTGTTATAGCCTTCATTGGCTCATTATATTGCTTGCTATTTTGAGCCTATCTACATACTGATTTTGGAGTTGTCATTCACTGTAAATATACATATTTTGGGCTCCTCTTCAAAGTTGTAGAAGGAAATTTTGTGGTTTGAATTTTCTATATACTACTTGCTTAATAAATCCCCTCTTTTCCCCCATTTTTGCATGCCATTGTTGCCATATCTATGCTCACAATTTGGCCATGTTTTGTACTGAGAAGATGCTATTTTTGGGGCTGCCTTGCTACTTTTTTTGCTTTCATGTACCAATTTTGCATGTTTAGCATAGCCGTAGGCCATTTCGGGTACTTAAAATCACATTTCGGGATGATTTCATGCATTGATTGTCATTTCGTATCATTTCGGGGCTGTTTTCCCCTTCATTTAGCTGCTGAAGTTTGGTTTGCATGCTTGCATATCATTTCCCATGTCATTTCATGCCTTAGTGCATTGCCTCGGTTTGCGTGTCCGTGGGCACGCACTTCGAGGCAACTCTTTTTTTATCCGACGGCAGCTTATGTGAGTGCGGCTGAGGCTCTCTCATGTTAGTGTAAGCCCAATTTGCATTTTCCATGTCATTTGCATTCCGTATGCCATTGCCTCGGTTTACGTGCCCGTGTGCACGCATTTCGAGGCACCCCATTTTCGTCTCACGGCAGCTCATGTGAGTGCGGCTGAGGTCCTCTCATATTAGTGTAAGCCCAATTTGCCATTTTCATGCTTCTATGCCATTGCCTCGATTCGCGTGCCCGTGTGCACGTATTTCGAGGCACTTCTTTTTTATCCGACGGCCTCTTATGTGAGTGTGGTTGAGGCTCTCTCATGTTAGTGTAAGTCCAATTGCATTGCGTATGCCATTTTATGCCTTAGGATCATTTCCTCGGTTTGCGTGCCAGTGTGCACGCATTTCGAGACATCTCATTCCATAGCATTGTGTATGTTAGGATTGCATATTAGCTACATTTCATGCATATCACGCATATCGCATCATGTTCGGGATAGGAGTTAGCCCGGACACGGGAAACGAGGCACGTTTCGTACTCCGAGTGACGGAACGGGTCTCAATTCCCAAGTTGCCGACACTCCGGATTATCCATGATGGAGTTAGGTTTTGTTGTAGCATTCATATGCATTCACCCTATATTGAGCTGTGCAATCCGATTCCTCGGCCATTATGCATCGGTATGCGTGATTGGTGGCACGAGGATCGAGGCATGCATATATTTGCGAAATACATTGCTATGCCCCTTTCCTGCTCTCTGTTGCAGCAAAATGAAGAATCAGCAACTTTTCGGAACTTGGCACGCATTTCAAGAAAAATGCAAACAGAGGCTAATCGGGGCACCGCCGTGGATTTCCGCGCAAAGGCATCCGGGCATGCATCATTTCATCATCCAGAGCAGAAGCAAGGCAGTCCCTAGCTTGCATGCCAGTTTTACAACTTTCTTAGTTAATTTGTTAATTAATTAGGAATTTGTATATTATTCGGACTGTATTATTTTGGACTGTAATATTCTTTTATTCGGACTGTATTATTTATTCGGACCCTCTGCGCGAGGGCAATGTTGTAATAAGTGTGTGTGAGTGCGATGTATGTCTTCCAACCCCACGTCTTTCTCCCTTTTATTTACCTGCTTTGTTGGTTAGATATAGGGCATATTTCAATTAGCATACAGTATGACAGCATGTTTGCATCATTCATCTGTTTTGCATGCACCGGGCTCGGCACATCATACAAACTGCATTTGTATTTCAATTCCAAATTGAATACATGCTAACTATAGCATTTCATATACCATGTTTAGAATAGCCGAGCCTGCTATAGTTGCATTTTGCAAGTGTTGCATTAGGCATTTCAGCACATTTAGGATCATGCATGATTTCTAATCAGCTTTTGTTTTGGCTAGGAGTACTCGGTGAGTTTTATGCTTTAGTATCCTTGCATGCGTGTGAGTGTTGCCATGAATAGCATGCTTACCATGAGGCTATGTGTTTATATGATATAACTGCCTTGAATGCCTGTGGGTGGAGGTTGAGTTATCTGAATTGGGACAATGCGTCAAATGTTTGTTTTAAGCCCACTAGATAGTGGCAAAATCATTGTTTTCTTAAACCCACCCGAGGGTGGCAAATCCGCGTCTTAGCCTACCTGTGGGTAGCACCATCAAACCATTTTCAAACAAACAGACATGAAGTGTTTTGTTCCAATTCAGACGGCCCAGTCTATACTTGTATGCTGTGCGCATCACATAGTAACCTAGGCTAATAACCGGAATAAGAACGCACAAAGTTTTCAAAAACAGATATCATGGTTAGTAGAGGTCGGTCTTTGACCGGGCGAGCGGGGGTGCTCACGATGTGACCTTCCCCAATCGTACCCAAGTTCCCGAGCCAACTTTGGTGATGACGGACACGTGGCCTTTGGCACCGAGTCAGGGTTTCCTAAATTTCCCCTTTTAAAAAATATTTAGGTGGCGACTCTGTATCTGGCAAAGCAGTCCATGTTTGGCACTTCATTTCTAAAAATCTATTTTTCTCAAAACGATTTGCCGGATTTGGACTCTTTGGTTCAAGATTTGGAACCGCAACAAAATCGAGTCCGAACTGTAGCGAGGTCCCTCGCGGGCTTGTTACAGTTTCTGGCGACTCTGCTGGGGATTTAGAGAACTTGACTCGAACTCGTGATATCTGGTTTTGACTACACTTGTGTGTTTCTTTGCATTGCATTTGCATTGGTGCGCCTAGGACACCGTGTTTGCCATATGCCATTCTCGAACGATTTGCCGGAGGCTTGTCTTGTCAAGTCATGTCCGTAAGGCTGATCGGCTCTGGGCTCTGACAGCATGGGAACACAAACCCCGGTTTTACCGGGGCACCCTTTTTGACCATTCGACCTAGTGCATATTCGGATCCATAGTGACCATTCCAAACTAGGACAGGTTGCTTACCCGTTTATAGGTTGTTTGAAGCCGCTGCGTGCGTAGTGAAACCCTAGCTCCTGACAAAATAGGACAGGGAAACCCTACCCCAACATAGGGGTGTTTTGGCTCTCACTTATCTACTATGTGCTTGTTAGAGTGCGTCTCTACAGGGAATGCATGTATCAGTCTATGAGTTTGGGCATCAGGCCTGCGGGCACCAGTTCAGTATTTCGGGATTCAGTTTACCCGAGGGTATCAGATTTGAGGCCGAATTTTGGGGGCAGAATGCAGTAGAGAGCACACTCATTCGGTTTTGTTCGTATCTGTTTTGGTGAAATTAGGCTGAGATGCTGTCCGTTTTCTCTTTTGCTAGGTAGTCCTGGAACTATAGCTTCAGAAGGCTCCGATATCCCCCGAGGTTCATCAAACTTGTACCGATAGACTTTGTCAGGTCAGAGATTCAGTTCAAGGGCCATCAGTGTTCAGTTACCAGATCCGTGGCCCTTATCCACTCCACCAGTGAACAGTCAGGCTGAGGTCTCAGTTTCTACTGCAGGGACAGATATACCAGTCAGTCAGATGGATCAGCAGAACACATCAGGGATGGAGGCCATGATGCGTCAGATGCAAGAAAGTATGAAGCTCATGCAGGAAGACGCTGTCCGCCAAGCGGACTTTTCCAAGCAGCAGGCTGCAATCATGGCTCAGCAAGCCGAGCTCATCACTAGGTTGCAACAGCAGAACGGAACATCTGCTTCGCATCAAGCTCCTCCACCACCAGGGGTTCAGACACCCAGGGAAACACCCAATGTCCAGGAAGGTACGGACATTCCGGTAGGGCCTGCTCCGCCTCCAATTTTACCCCAGCTATCCAAAGCACCTACCAATCCGCCGGACTCTCCCTTCGAGTTTGAAGTCGACCCTACAGCGTTGAAATTAAGCAAACTTGAGAAGATGTTTAAGAAATCTCAAGGAGTCAACTCCATCCCGGACATTGGAGATGGATATACTGATTCGGTGGTGACATTGCCGGACTGGTTCAAGATGCCTCACATTGACCGTTTTGACGGGTCAGGAGATCCCATGGTCCACCTGAGTTTGTTTTCAGATGTTCTGCGCCCGATGGACTTGACAAGAGTACAGAAGCTCTCCCTTTTTTGGCAGGACCCTGTCGGGTGTTGCGGCCATCTGGTACGCCAAATTGGAGGATTCAGTGAAACGAAGCTGGGAGGAGATGGCCGAGGCCTTCGTCGCACAATATTCATACAATACCCAGATTGAGATCACAACCCGTGATCTCGAGATGACCAGGCAAGAACCGAAAGAGAGCTTCTCTGAATTCGTGGCCCGGTGGAGGGCCAAGGCTTCAATGATGACCATTAGGCCAACGGATAAGGATCAAATACGGATGGTTGTGCGCAACCTCCAGCCCAAACTAATGCAGAAAATGATCGTGCTCCCCTTCCCTACCTTTTTAGATTTGCATGAGATGGGAGTACAGATCGAGGATGCCATGAAGCAGGGCCTTATTGACCAGGAGAAAGTGCAACCTAGGCGGGCGTTTTCCCGCAATTCGAATGTGACCACCAGTGGTGATGCAGCTGCAAGATCTTCTGAAGTGGGCATGGTCACTACCACCACATCAAGAAAGGCTACCCCATTCACCGGTGCGTCCGGGAGTAACTCACAGACGGCCAAATATCCACCCCGAGTCAAGAGGGTTTTCACTCCACTTCATATGCCTCTGTCAAAGGCTCTAGAGGTCTTACTCCGGGAAGGACATTTGAAACCGTTGGAACAACGGCCCCTACCCGATCCTATCCCTGCAAAGCATGACCAGACTAAATACTGTGCCTACCATCAGCAAACCGGTCATGACACCGACAGTTGCTTTCGTCTGCGCCATGATGTACAAGATCTGTTTGACAAAGGGGTCATTGCTGCACCAGGTCCTGCAAAGTCTATCGGCACTTGATCAGTAAACTTGTGGGGGATAATGCGATATGATCGGGGGATGAACCACCTGCGGGCAGCACTCAGTTTACTCCAGACGTGGGAATGGCACGCACTGTTTTGAGCAGTATGCAAATACTAGTTTTTGTACTTTCTAGCTTGGGTATTGAGCCAGTTCCATTGTTTTGTTTAGAGTCTGTCTCTTTGTTTTGAGTCAGTCTTTTTGGTTAAGGTCTGTCTTGTTGTATCGAGTCAGTCCTGTTACGTAGGAGTCGGGTGATTCTGGGGGTGTTACCTCGGACATCACCATTTTGTTTTGTGTTTGTCTTTTCGTTTTGTTTTGAGTCTGTTTCTGCCAGGGAGCCAGTAATGCCAACAGATTTGAATGAAACAGCAGTGATTTCCATACTCTCGCATTTGTTTCTGCCGTGTGCTAGTTGTGCCAGGGTTTGAATGAAATGGCAGTGCATTCCACCTGCTCTCCTGTGCCTTGAAGCCATTGTATTGACCTAAGTTTTTCAAAACCTTTTTTTGAACACTGCGGTGAAAACGAAGAGGAAGGAATTTCTCGGGATTTGCAAAACTTTGATCAAATGAGAGAAAGAGAGGCGTGCTAAGCCCTTAATGAATGAAATCATGCTTGTTAGCATGAGTACTGGGAAGGACCCTGGCTTGATCCAGACTGGTTCTACACTGTCTTCAGCGCGAGCGATTTGTCGCTTTCTTAAAAACTTTCAAAAAATGTTTTGCGCGGTCCTGCGAAGACATGTGTGGAATCACTCTTGAGATTGTGCAGCCTAGGATCACTCTTAGCCTCAAGACTCAACCCCTTTTGCTTCCAGACCTTGAACTTGAATTTAGAAGGTTCAACGGTCAACTACTATGTGAGGCCTGTGTGGCCAGATTTGAAGCAGCTCTCGAACAAGAAGCACCAAAGTCAGATCAAGAAGATCAGACCTCATCAGAAGAAGCTTGCGAAGCTAAATCAGAAGCACCCGTTGAACTAGGGGCAAAAATGTCCGATGTGCTCGAAGAGCCAAAGGTGGATCTTTCTACTAATCAATACAACAGCCACTCTCTTGGGTACAGAGGGCTCCAATCTCAAAACCATTTGGCATGGACTAGTTACACCTTTACCCTTTGAGAGGCTCGCTGGGTCGAAAACCCGGAAGGGCGACCCAGGCAAAAGTTAGAGCAAAGAAAAAAAGAAAAAAAAAAAAAAAAAAAAAAAGAAAGAGAAAAAATGCAAAAAACAAAAAAAACAAAAAAAACAAAAAAGAAGAAAAGAAAAGAAAAGAAAAGAAAAATGCAAAAAAGAAGAAGAAAAAGGAATGAAAAGAATAGAAAAAGAGAAAAGAAAGAAAAACAAAGCTCGCAAGGTCGAAAACCTGCAATAGGCGCCTTGGCAAAAGTTAGAGCATAAAAAAGAGAGGTTAAATACCCGAGTGTACCTTAACCCCGAACTACGTAAGGCTTGATTCCCATGTTTGGGATACGTAGGCAACTTCATTATGAAGTCCAGCCGTAAAACAATTCAAAATTCAATTGTGTCCAAGCGATGGTTCTGGTCATCTTTGTCTCCCATATATCTGAGGATTTGGTTGTGTTCGTCGCTCTGAGGACTGACTACAATGTGCTGCAGTACCATTCAAACAAGGGGCAACTCTCCATTGCCATTCAGTATGCTGCAGCGCCATTCAGACAAGGGGCAACTTTCCGTTGCCATTCAACGCGCCGCGGTGACATTCAAACAAGGGGCAACTTTCTGTTGCCATTCAATGCGCTGTGGTGCCGTTCAAACAAGGGGCAACTTTTCGTTGCCATGCAGCTCTCTTCAAGCAAGGGGCAGTTTTCCTTCGGATCCGAGGTTGCGCATCTTGAGAGTAGGTTTCATGCTCGTTGAGCAAGTGGCCGTTTGCAAAAATAGTTTTTGAGAATTTTTACTGAGGTTGACTATTTTCTCGAAAATTGTTCCATTTTTTTTCAAAAACTGGACCATTTCTTGGACCCAAAAAGGAAAATTTTCAGTGCTCATAGCCTGACTTGCGTGATTTCAAATCAAAAATTGAACAAGCATGTTAATCTAACCCTCATGTTGGTCAAAATTGTTTTAGTAAAATTCAAAATAAAAAAATGGTCAAAATGATGAACTAGGAGCACAGTTGAGTCAGGTGTTCTGTCTTTTCTCCTTTGTCAAAATACTTGCCAGAAAGGGCACCATACTTGCCAAGAAGGGCACTCTACTTGTCGAAAAGGACACCGTATTCGCTAGAAAAGGGCACGACAAAGGACTGAAAGCTCTCGTATCCTCCAAGCAACGAGGTGTCGAGCCAAGTGCGAAGCATGAACTGGAATGAGGCAAGATATTCCACTCCATCATCTGGACAGATCTTATCACGTCCAAACTCCCCAGCAAAGCATCATCAACCGATGCTAGCTGCAGATTTGCTACACACCCAGTTGTAGCGCAACCCCTCTGTGGGAGGAATTCACTAGCTGTGAGCGGAAGAAAGAAGAATCTAGCTGAATGCTAGGGGCACGAGCCCACAACTTGCTGTTTATCCATCCACCACCCAGGGGAGGGATTAAAAAATGAGAGATTGAAGAATAGAGAGATGTGCGATGAGAAAAAAAGTGAGAAAAGGGCTTTTTCAGAAAACTAGAGATTGTGTGCCAAGTGATGTGAGAATCACAAGTGAGAAAGGGTGGGAAACACTACCTGGTGAAACAGGCTCCCTGTGCATGTCTGAGTGTCGTGTCTTTTTGTTTGTCTCATTTCATCCCGAGCGTGTCTCGTTGTGTTTAGGTCGTTTACCTTTTGTTTTTCTGTGTTGAGTTGTTTTGGCTGTGGTCAGTTGTAGGCTTAATACCCGGTTGAGAATCCTTTTCTCATTTTCAAAAAATAAAATCATTCTGTGCTCCGAGTGCCGTGCCGTTCTCCACATTTGTGCAAAACAGAATTTGTTCTTTCATAAAACCGCGGGGTTCAACCCAGGTCATGTGAGAACAGTGAAACCAGGACCTATCTAAAGCTATAATGGTTCCGGACTGCAAAGCGAAAGCAAAAGAGGAAAATGTCGGGCATCTGAGTTTGTTCCAACTTCAGTAAGCTCCGAGATCGCATTCCGTATGCACCTTGTCAGGTCTTGTCAATGCTCCGAAGTGAGAGTGTGCCTCTACCTCAAGCTCAAGATCAAGTCAGCCTCAAGCCAGAATGGCGATCAGAAGTGCTCTCCTCGAGTACTGTTTCGTGCCAGGGACATCTTGGCCGTGTTTGCAATGAGTTCCTAGGAGACCAACTGCGATGGTGGAAACTAGAGTTCGAATGGCTGTTGCCTAGAACGCAAAGGTTCGGGATTTCCGAGACTAAAGTCTGGTTTAAATACCCAGAGGCGTGCCCTCGGCTTGAAATCTGTATGGAAGCCCCATAGGTTGAGACAGCGTGTATGCACCTCAATCCTGGATACTGAACCAACCTAGTCTGTCACCCCGTTGGAGAATAGGGAAAGTTGTGAGTATGATCAGGAAGACAAGCGGCAGCCGTGGCTCCTACATGCAGATGTTGTTACTTGTTAGCATTCCAGAGCCTTTGTACTGTGAGTTCAAGGTAAAGTGTTCGAAGAGCACGAGGGGAGATCCCTATCAGAGTAGAGCGGTTCACCGCCACTCACCTCATGAGGTGCTTTCTAAAGCGCCGCTTTGTCCATTTATTGCTTTCCGTAAGCATCATGCATTGTAATGCATTGTATCTATCAAGTTTCTTTCTCAGTCATGCACGATATTGTATGTACGGTTCATTCAAAGAAGTTCCGTTTGAGATCATTCACTTAGTGTATCAATCACACTTTATTTGCTTCACTCAGTGTATCTAACACACTTCATTTCACTTAGTGTATCAATCACACTTCGTTCACTTAGTGTATCAATCACATTTTATTTGCTTCACTCAGTGTATCTAACACACTTCATTTACCTTAGTGTATCAAGCACACTTCATTCACTTAGTGTATCAATCACACTCTCTTCGCTTTGTGTATCAATCACACTTCATTCATTTTGTGTATCTATTACACGCATTCTCATTTTGTGTATCAATCACACTTTATTCACTTTTGTGTATCTATCACACACATTCTCGTTTTCTGTATCAAATCACACTCTGTGTTCACCTTTTAGTATATCAATCACACTCTGTTCACATAGTGCATCTATCACACTTTGTGTTCACATCAGTATATCAATCATACTCTGTTCACATAGTGCATCTATCACACTTTGTGTTCACATTCAGTATATCAATCATACTTTGTCCACTAAGTGCATCTATCACACTTCGTGTTCACCTTTAGTATATCTATCATACTTGTTCACTAAGTGCATCTATCACACTTTGTGTTCACATCATTATATCAATCATACTCTGTTCACATAGTGCATCTATCACACTTTGTGTTCACATTCAGTATATCAATCATACTTTGTCCACTAAGTGCATCTATCACACTTCGTGTTCACCTTTAGTATATCTATCATACCTGTTCACATAGTGCATCTATCACACTTTGTGTTCACATCAGTATATCAATCATACTCTGTTTACATAGTGCATCTATCACACTTTGTGTTCACATCAGTATATCAATCATACTCTGTTCACATAGTGCATCTATCACACTTTGTGTTCGCATCCAGTGTATCAATCACACTCTGTTCACTAAGTGCATCTATCACACTTCGTGTTCACCTTTTAGTGTATCAATCACACTCTGTTCGCTAAGTGCATCTATCACACTTCGTGTTCGCCTTTAGTGTATCCATCACACTTTGCTCACTTCATTCACTTTGTGTATCAATCACACACACTCGCTTTGTATCTATCACACCATGCCTACTTTGTGTATCAATCACACACACTAGCTTTGCGTATCAATCACACACGTTCTTTTGGTGTATCAATCACACACACACACCTGTTCACTAAGAGCATCCATCACACTTTGCTCACTTCATTCATCAAACCGGCTTCGCGTAGCGTATAAGTCCAATTTTCAAACCGGCTTCGCGTAGCGTATAAGTCCAATCTTCAAACCGGCTTCGCGTAGCGTATAAGTCCAATTGTCAAACCGGCTTCGCGTAGCGTATAAGTCTAATTATCAAAATCTTCCTGCATATCGTTTTGCATTTTGCCCCCTTTGCCTGCGGGCACGCCTGCGGGCACATATCTCTGTTTATTTTGTATGATTGTCTAAGTCATCGGCCTTGTCAAAAATGGGTCGTCTTTGGGCTTTGACATTCACTCCCGTCAATTCTTGACTTCCGAGTTCTGTCAAAGAGGGGCAACTGTAGACACCCCATTTTTGACCGACCTTAAGACTTAGACGTCACCGATTGAGCGCTTGGTGATGTTGCATACTGTGCTCGTTCAGAAGTCTCAGAGTCGCGGCCGTGCGCCCTGCCTCCGTACTTCCGAACTCTCTTCTGTGCCTTGTCTCGGTTTGCGAACCAGACTCGGTTTTCTCTGTTTTCTTTCCTGAGGGGAGGGAGTGGTCCCGTAGACTATCTCTCGGTGGCCGTGCGCTACATTTCGTGGCCGTAGGCCATTTTGCCCATTTCGGAGCCCGGTTCTCGGTTTTCGGGACCGTCAGGCCGTGTGCCTCGGTTCGGGACCGCCCAACCATCTCCGATTTCTTCGGTTTTCGGAAAGTGCCTCTGTTTTATCATTTCGAGGAACACTGGGGCCTCTGATACCCACTTCGTGGCCGAACGCCACTTTCGGTGCTCACGGCCCATTTTCGGGACCCCGAACCGCGCAGTTTTGGTCCCCGAGCATTCATTTTGCATCGGTTTTTGTTCAATTTTGGCAAGTGCCTCTGTTTTATGATTCTGAGGGACACTGGGGCCTCTGATGCCCACTTCGTGGCCGAACACCACTTTCGGTGCTCGCAGCCCATTTTCGGGACCCCGCGCGGTTTTGGTCCCCGAGCTTTCGTTTTGCATTAGTTTTTGTTCAATTTTGGCAAGTGCCTCTATTTTATCATTTCGAGGAACACTGGGGCCTCTGATGCCCACTTCGTGGCCGAATGCCACTTTCGGTGCTTAACAGCCTATTTTCGGGACCCCGAACTGCGTGTTTTGGCCCCCGAGCCTTCATTTTGCATCGGTTTGGGCTCATTTTTGGTGGAGGCCTTATTTTCATGGTTAGGAAGCTTGTAGGAGGGTGGGAGGCCATTAATTATTTTGACAACCAACTTTCTGCTTGGTCAAAGGTGGTTCAGCATGAATCCGGGAAGGAGAAAAGTCTGCGCGGCTTCACCGAAACGGGCGTAACTCTTTGCACAAGAGGAATTAAAGTATGAGGCGACCACCATTGGAAAGCCTACTTCCGGGGCTTCATTTTTCACTTAAGAATCTCCTAAGTTCAATTCCGGATGGAGGAGATATGGTTGATTGAATAGGGCATCACTCCGGTTGGACCAAAATCTGCGCGGCTTTACGGAAACTGGCATAACTTTTTCTACAGGAGGAATTTTGATGAAAGGTTTGCGGCATTGGAAAGATAACTTCAGGGGCTACATGGTTGACCAGTCCTATGCCTTGGACCTTTTGAACCTAGCTGGCCGGCCACCATTTCCAGCCGGCCAGCCACCTACAACTAAAGCACTTTTTGCCCACCTTTTCTCCGATTTTCTTGCCTATATAGCTGGCCTCCCAGATCTTTTTGAAGGGTTGGAAAATATCTCTCAAGGATATACAAGCATATCTCTCTCTATCTCTCAAAAACTCTCAAGTTTTGGTCTCATTTGTTCATCAACACCAAGCCTCACCATCACCACCTCCATTCCAGCTGCAAGGGAAGCTTTTTCAAAGGCTAATAACCAGAAAATTGAAGCCAAGAAGCAACAAAAGCTTGATCTTCAAGGGTAAGTCTCAAATTCCCTTTTTCTAGCTTATTTTTGCTTCAATTTTCTACCCTATTTGCTCACTATTTTGGGCTCTGACCCCTACTGATTTTAGGCTTATTTTGAGCCCCTCTACAACATTGTAGAAGGGCTCAACCTTGTTTGGCATCTCTATCATGCTCTTCCTTCAAAATCATCTTTTATGCCAATATTTTGCATGCTTTGTTTAGCTTATGAATGATCCATTTCCGAGCATGCAATAAACTGTGAGTGGGCCTATTTTGAGCCCCTATTCAACATTGAAGAAGGGCTCAACCATGTTTGGCCTCTCTATCATGCACTTGCTTTGTAATTTTCCATATTTACCGTAAAATTGCATGGTTTATTTGGCCTATTTGAATTCTGATTTTGAGCATGCCATTAACTGAGATTGAGCTTATTTTAGGTCCCTCTACAACATTGTAGAAGGGATCAATCTTGTTTGGGGCCTCCATGCATGGCCTCTCTTTATACCTCTCTTTGGCCCCATTTTGCATGCCTCTTTAAGCTTATTTGACTTCTGATTTAGGCCTTCATCAGGCCTGAAAAGAGCCTTATTTTAGCCCATTCTTCATATTTTGTTAAGGGTCTGAAGTTGTTTGGTGTATGCTTATGGTACCTTGTGTTATAGCCTTCATTGGCTCATTATATTGCATGCTATTTTGAGCCTATCTACATACTGATTTTGGAGTTTTCATTCACTGTAAATATACATATTTTGGGCTCCTCTTCAAAGTTGTAGAAGGAAATTTTGTGGTTTGAATTTTCTATATACTACTTGCTTAATAAATCCCCTCTTTTCCCCCATTTTTGCATGCCATTGTTGCCATATCTATGCTCACAATTTGGCCATGTTTTGTACTGAGAAGATGCTATTTTTGGGGCTGCCTTGCTACTTTTTTTGCTTTCATGTACCAATTTTGCATGTTTAGCATAGCCGTAGGCCATTTCGGGTACTTAAAATCACATTTCGGGATGATTTCATGCATTGATTGTCATTTCGTATCATTTCGGGGCTGTTTTCCCCTTCATTTAGCTGCTGAAGTTTGGTTTGCATGCTTGCATATCATTTCCCATGTCATTTCATGCCTTAGTGCTTTGCCTCGGTTTGCGGGCACGCACTTCGAGGCAACTCTTTTTTTATCCGACGGCAGCTTATGTGAGTGCGGCTGAGGCTCTCTCATGTTAGTGTAAGCCCAATTTGCATTTTTCATGTCATTTGCATTTCGTATGCCATTGCCTCGGTTTGCGTGCCCGTGTGCACGCATTTCGAGGCACCCCATTTTCGTCTCACGGCAGCTCATGTGAGTGTGGCTGAGGTCCTCTCATATTAGTGTAAGCCCAATTTGCCATTTTCATGCTTCTATGCCATTGCCTCGATTCGCGTGCCCGTGTGCACGTATTTCGAGGCACTTCTTTTTTATCCGACGGCCTCTTATGTGAGTGTGGTTGATGCTTTCTCATGTTAGTGTAAGTCCAATTGCATTGTGTATGCCATTTTATGCCTTAGGATCATTTCCTCGGTTTGCGTGCCAGTGTGCACGCATTTCGAGACATCTCATTCCATAGCATTGTGTATGTTAGGATTGCATATTAGCTACATTTCATGCATATCACGCATATCGCATCATGTTCGGGATAGGAGTTAGCCCGGACACGGGAAACGAGGCACGTTTCGTACTCCGAGTGACGGAACGGGTCTCAATTCCCAAGTTGCCGACACTCCGGATTATTCATGATGGAGTTAGGTTTTGTTGTAGCATTCATATGCATTCACCCTATATTGAGCTGTGCAATCCGATTCCACGGCCATTATGCATCGGTATGCGTGATTGGTGGCACGAGGATCGAGGCATGCATATATTTGCGAAATACATTGCTATGCCCCTTTCCTGCTCTCTGTTGCAGCAAAATGAAGAATCAGCAACTTTTCGGAACTTGGCACGCATTTCAAGAAAAATGCAAACAGAGGCTAATCGGGGCACCGCCGTGGATTTCCGCGCAAAGGCATCCGGGCATGCATCATTTCATCATCCAGAGCAGAAGCAAGGCAGTCCCTGGCTTGCATGCCAGTTTTACAACTTTCTTAGTTAATTTGTATATTATTCGGACTGTATTATTTTGGACTGTAATATTCTTTTATTCGGACTGTATTATTTATTCGGACCCTCTGCGCGAGGGCAATGTTGTAATAAGTGTGTGTGAGTGCGATGTATGTCTTCCAACCCCACGTCTTTCTCCCTTTTATTTACCAGCTTTGTTGGTTAGATATAGGGCATATTTCAATTAGCATACAGTATGACAGCATGTTTGCATCATTCATCTGTTTTGCATGCACCGGGCTCGGCACATCATACAAACTGCATTTGTATTTCAATTCCAAATTGAATACATGCTAACTATAGCATTTCATATACCATGTTTAGAATAGCCGAGCCTGCTATAGTTGCATTTTGCAAGTGTTGCATTAGGCATTTCAGCACATTTAGGATCATGCATAATTTCTAATCAGCTTTTGTTTTGGCTAGGAGTACTCGGTGAGTTTTATGATTTAGTATCCTTGCATGCGTGTGAGTGTTGCCATGAATAGCATGCTTACCATGAGGCTATGTGCTTATATGATATAACTGCCTTGAATGCCTGTGGGTGGAGGTTGAGTTATCTGAATTGGGACAATGCGTCAAATGTTTGTTTTAAGCCCACTAGATAGTGGCAAAATCATTGTTTTCTTAAACCCACCCGAGGGTGGCAAATCCGCGTCTTAGCCTACCTGTGGGTAGCACCATCAAACCATTTTCAAACAAACAGACATGAAGTGTTTTGTTCCAATTCAGACGGCCCAGTCTATACTTGTATGCTGTGCGCATCACATAGTAACCTAGGCTAATAACCGGAATAAGAACGCACAAAGTTTTCAAAAACAGATATCATGGTTAGTAGAGGCCGGTCTTTGACCGGGCGAGCGGGGGTGCTCACGATGTGACCTTCCCCAATCGTACCCAAGTTCCCGAGCCAACTTTGGTGATGACGGACACGTGGCCTTTGGCACCGAGTCAGGGTTTCCTAAATTTCCCCTTTTAAAAAATATTTAGGTGGCGACTCTGTATCTGGCAAAGCAGTCCATGTTTGGCACTTCTTTTCTAAAAATCTATTTTTCTCAAAACGATTTGCCGGATTTGGACTCTTTGGTTCAAGATTTGGAACTGCAACAAAATCGAGTCCGAACTGTAGCGAGGTCCCTCGCGGGCTTGTTACACACACTCAAAATCTCCTTTGGTATAGGTAGTGAAGAAATCAACTCGAGAAGTCACATGAAAAGAAGCACCGGAATCAATCAATTGCTCTCTTGGCTGACAAAATTGATACAATTATCTTCACAAACAACCAGGAAATCATCGTTGTATCTTCTTGCTTCTTATCTACACTTTTGTCATGCATTTTCTTCTTGTTCTTGAGCTTTCGGCATTCTCGCTTCATGTGCCATTTCTCATGGCAATAATATCATTCAATGTCTTTCTTTGAAAAAGAACCATCTTTTGATTTGTCACGGCTTTAATCATGACCATGATGAGCTTTACACCTCTCCCTTGTTTTGCTTCGGCTTCTTACAACAAATGCTTCCGAATGAGAAGAACCCACTGATTTTCTTTTAGTTTCTTCATTCAACAAGCTACTGGTGACTTGGCTCATTGTAACAACCCCATTAGACGCCGAATTACTAACCGTTACAACCAAAATTTCCCAACTTTTGGGCAAAGAACTAAGTAACATCAAAACCTGCAACTCATCATCAAAAACAATTTTTATAAAAGCAAGTTGGTTGACAATACTCTTTATATCATTCAAATGTTCCGGAATGGGGCTTCAATCTTTATATTTTAAATTAGGGTAAATTACATTGACACCCTTTGAGGTTTGATCTAATTACTATCCATTCCCTGACATTTTGGAAATTAAATTCTCACCTCTGTTGTTAATAGTCTTATTTCACAAACCCCCTCTGCTTATATAAAAGGTAAAAACTCCTAGTAGAAAAACAAAGAAAATTACATTTTAAAAAAAAAAGTAAAGCAAAAAGGGGAAAAAAAAAAGAGAAAGTAAAGCAAAGTAAAAAAAGAGAGAGTGTATGAGTTCAATGTCTTCATTCCATCTAAATAATTACAATGATAGGGGGATTAGTGTAATTTTCCAAACGTCAGGGGGTGATATGTATTAAACCCAAATCTCAGGGGGTGTAAGTGTAATTTACCCTTTAAATTAACCAACTTTTGAAACAGAAAAGCTTTATTTGTGGTTGATTTTCTATCATAAAGACTTTCTAATTTTTTCCATAAATCATGTGCCGAAGTTTCAATAGCAATATGATGAAACACACTGTCATCAATCCATTGATGGATAACACCAACGGCTTTTCGATTAAGTCTATTCCATTCATTATCTTTTATACCTTTGGGTTTGCTACTATCACCCTCAATGGGTCCATACAAATCTTTACAAAATAATAGGTTGTGAGACCATGAAATATCCTCTCACATGGTTGTTGTGGAGATCCAACGAAGAGAAGAGCTTCACCCCTGTAGATCTGCAATGATGAACATAGTCGGTGCCACCCAACCGGGGTTGTCGACCGGGAGTACTTCGATGATGAAGTTAGTCCTTGAATCAGGAAAATAGTATGTATGTTAGAAGGGGTGTGTGCTTTGTGTAGGGAGAACAGACATACCTCTTACTTGGGATGCCCCCCCTTTATATAGAGGAGGGGGGGTGTGATATTTATTTGGGTTGGACCCATTGTGGGCTTTTGGCCGAATAAGCTTGTACCTCTATAATTCTGGCCACCACAATTGCCCCAAAACTTTCATTGTCTTCCGTAGAAGGAATGAGGGTTTTTATTGCCGAGTTATGTTGTACAAGTACATGTTAGGTCTTTTGACAAAGAGTACATTTGATAAATGAATAAAATGTATGAATGAATGACTGCATGCATGCTTGGATGTATGTATAAATGTACGTATGTCTTGAATGTATGTATAAATGTATATATGTTGATCATAAGATGTGGGGGGTTGAGCTAAAACCCAAAAAGGAATACAAACAAATCATAACGATAGGCTGAGGTATTCTAACCCCCGGGCATGGGTGTAGGCCGCGGTATTCTAACCCCCGGGCATGGGCGTAGGCCGCAGTATTCTAACCCCCGGGCATGGGCGTAGGCCGCAGTATTCTAACCCCCGGGCATGGGTGCAGTATTTTGTCAAGTGCAAAGATTGCTTCCAAATATGGGCTTTTGTGCCGAGCTAGAAATATTTCTATAGGCCGAACACGGAAATGATTACTTGAACCAAATAAGATAGATTAAATAAGGTAGATATATCGGTAAAAAATTGGACCACGGTATTATTACCCTCGGGTGAGGGTGTAGACCTGTGGTATTATAACCCCGGGCAAGGGTGTAGGCCTTTGTTGACGGCGCTCTGTGCTGAGTGCGAAGATTGCGCTGTACTCGGAGACTTTTGCTGATTTTAAGTGGCAACTAAGTGCCAATGTGGCAAGGACTTTGAATAATGTATCCCGTACCGAATAAGGTGGACGTGTTAATCACCAATAATATTGCTCCGCTTGTATGGAATTGCCAAGTAGATATTAGGCCAACTATTTAATTGCCGAGTTGCTCGGTTTGCGTTTAGTCCAAGGTAGACTTGCCCCATTGCTTTTGAATAAGATTTGTTATTCGGAAGGAATAAAATGGACTTGGGCCAAAGTTGCCGAGTAGGCCGATAATGATGTGAAAACGGATTCCGTGCCCCTGTTCGGTGCTGCGGCGAAATCAGAATGAAGCCGAGAAAAAGTAGGGCGCTTGGTGAGATCGGAATCAAATCTGCAATTTATTTTTTATTTAGTTATTTACTTAATATAAATATATATATTTTTGCAACCTGAAATTGCATATTCTGACCGTACGGATGGACCCGGAATATGTCAAATAGTTGGAAAGGACTATTGGATCGCTGTGATCAGACTCCTAATGGCGTAATTGTAGCCAAAATAGAGGTGACGGTTCAGATCGGTTGAGAATTGTGCGCCGCAAAGCACCGAATAACTTCTCTTGCCTGGTTTGGTTGTTCGACGTTCACAGAAAATTCATCAATTCTGGGCAAACTTTGATTTGCCCGTATGGCTTCGTTTTAGCTCCGATTTTGACACGGTTTATTGCGTTGGACTCGTCTTAATGAGTATTTCACATTGGTATGGTCAAAACTTGAGTTTGACAGCTTTTGAAATTTCAGTTTTCGGCATGTGTGACCTGTTTCACAACTTTCGGCGGACTTGGGTTGCTTCTTGGCTCCTCAGGTTAGTGGATTTGGCATCTTTGAGTCGACACGAATCCTGTGATATGTTCAGATGTGGAGTTCGGCAAGCCGAGATGCTAATTTGGTGCCGAGATAGTAGTGCCGAATAAGTATAAGATTGCTGAATATTTGATGTGGAAGAAAACCGTGAGCTGTAGTCAACGAATGTGCCGACTAAGATGCCGAAGCCGAGTTGAAGCCGAGTTGATCATATGCATGCAGCGTTCATAATGCCGATGAACTTTGTTGCCGAATAAGTTGATTGTCGTTTAGTCAAAAATGTTGTCATTGTTAGGCGATGCGGCGTTGATATTAATATGTTGATGCCAAATTGAAATGCCGAATAAGTTGTGAGTTTGCAAAGTTGACATGCCATATAATAAGCTGAATAAGTGCAGTGGCTTTGGAGCTTTGCCAATCGATTGACTATGAGATACGGCACTGCCGAAATGCGAATGCACGGGCTTGAACGCCGAATTTTGGGTTTGCCTGGCTGACCACACCTGTGCAGCACTTAACTTTTGTTATTGACTTTTTGCATACTTGGTCGGCAATCGGTATCGTGGTGTATAGTCAAAATTTGGGTTTGACTGCGCCAAAAATTTCAGTTGTTGGATAAATACATGATGTCGGTAGTGAAACTATGAAAAATTTCCTGTCACTGAATAACGTCAACTGTATATTAAACTTGAAAATATAATGACGTAAATAAAATTGAACTTGAAAATATAATGATGTAAGGAATAAGATTGAACTTGTAAATATGTCGTAAGATAATGACATATTTTCCGAATAAAATATACGATTTTTTCGATAGCTGAAAAACAAATATTCATAGCCACAACTTTCTATATGTATCCTCATTTGGTAGCCGAATAACTTCTTGATTAGCTGACTGCCGAATTTTCGAACCTTATAAGCAGCCAACTACCACAAAAACTAGATTAGTAACTCATGGTGGAAGTATATCTCAAGAATCAAAGAGTGAATCCATTATATAATGCCGAAAAGAAGTTAGCAAAAATAAGAGTGAAACCCAGTTTTAGATAGAGAATAAAAATGCAAAAGTAAATCCAACTAAAGGCATTTCAATGGGTTTCGTATGTGCCGACTAAGAAATGTTATAGCATAATTTTTGCCTAATAAATTGCCGAAGCCAAATAATATTTTCGGGGCCGATAAACAATGTAGAAGCCGAATAATATTTCGAAGCCGATAAACAATGTAGAAACCGAATAATTCCAACAGTGGGTATGGTTGCCGAAACAACATAGATATAAAAATTTATTAAGGAAAGACGTGAGCCATTTGTTTCTTAATTGGGGAGCCACAAAACATAATTCCTTAATTCAATAACATGTGTATTAGCAAGAATCAATTTTAAATAAACACCTCTGAAGAAATAAATAAACAAACAATTCTAGAAGTGCGTTCGGCCGAGCAACCATTTGTATGATGCCGAAAAGAAACTTCCATAAATGAAAATGGGAAACCCACCTTTAGAGAGAGAAAGTTAGAAATGCTCAAGTAAATTCAGAAGGATTGCATCTAAATGTATAAAAAAGCTGTAACAATTGATCAGGAGTACTTGTTTGGTTTTGCTAATGATATTCCAACAACAACCCACTACAAAATTGATCAAGAATACTAGAGATACAAAAATCAAGTTGAAGCTGAATTAAAGAGACCCAGCCGTAGGCCGTATTACTTGGAATTGATTTTGCTTTTGTGGAAAGTGTACTAACCTTTTGTGGAAAGTCTCCGAGAATTATATCGAGATTCAAGGTGGTAGCGACTCGGCACTACCGTAACACCACCGAATTATTTGGCTGAGCAATGATGTAAACCCAACTATAGCTTGTCAAATAAAATACTCATATCATCCATGTCAAGTACTCAGTGAAGAAGAAGATTTTCCAAATCCTAACTATTTAAATTAACTGGAATAGGTGTAGAAACATGAGCAAAATCAATGAATCTAAATTAAATACAAGAACATGTATCTGCATAATTACCATTTTGCAGGTCAACATGAGAACAACCATTGATTTTTATGGACAGTTAGCACGATACATTGAAATTATCAAGGAAAGAAATCTATCGAACCAACAGCTATCATTAGTGGAATTCTTTAGTGTTATACTCGCACTGTGAACCAACTACCTTGGGCGTTTGATGTAATTAAGGAACATGAGGCCTTGCCCCAGAACAACAGCTCCATATATGGTTGGAAAGATTTAAAGCACATGCAGAGGAATAATGACAGACCAGAATATCATCAATGTCATTCTAGTTACATGATTCAGATTACATTGTCCTAATTCCTTTAACAATAGAATAATTGCACAGCATGAAATATGTGAGTAATGAATAATGACGATGCCGATTTGTAAAGTTGGGTAGTACCGTTTAGTCGGTTGCCGAGAAGGGAGGAAGAGCTACCGAATAGCCTTGTCGGATTGCCGACTTCAGCGGTAGATTGCCGAGTAATAAATGTTAGCTGAATAAGCAATATCGCGGTATAGTGTTTTCAAATACTTGCCGAATAAGTTGCCGAAGAAGAGAATATGCAGAGAATAGTTGATAAGATGCCGAATGATATGCCGAATTTGCGGAATTTGATAAGCAATGTTGCTGAATCACTTGGTTGACATCTCTTTGAATTTGGCTTTGCTAAGAATGTGGTCGGCAAGACTGTGTTATGCATGCGACCTTTGATCTTTGGTTTTGCCGAGATTTGGGTTGTCATCAACGGAAGCCATTAGAGAAAAAGTGAACCCAACTTGTGTACATGTGCATATATATGAAGAATCACCTTCAAGATATGTTTTGTGAAATAAAGAATAAATAAATAAATAGATAGACACATGTATTAATTTAGCCGAGCAGATGTGTTGACTTGCCGAAAAGATGTTCGTACCAATAAAGGTGTGAAACCCATTTTTAGAGAGAGAAAAACAACTACTAACCTCATCTTGTTTTGACAACCTTTCTAAGCAATATTAATACTCAACGATGCTTTGATCAAATCTGTGAGCATAAATAGATACATACATAGACGTGTATATATATATATATGTATACCTGAACTTTAGCAAAAAACATAATCAGAATGAAAGAAGCCAAAAACCCAGTTGTGGGCCGAATTACTTGGGATTGGTTTTGCTTTTGTAGAAAGTGCGGTGACCTCAAAGCAGCTAGTATTTGTATACTTACAGCAGTATATTTTTTGTGTTCTTCGTTGATCTCATTCAGTCGTTCCCACAGACGGCGCCATTTGTGAGACCATGAAATATCCTCTCACATGGATGTTGTGGAGATCCAAAGAAGAGAAGAGCTTCACCCCTGTAGATCTGCAATGATGAACATAGTCGGTGCCACCCAACCGGGGTTGCCGGCCGGGAGTACTCCGATGATGAAGTTAGTCCTTGAATAAGGAAAATAGTATGTATGTTAGAAGGGGTGTGTGCTTTGTGTAGGGAGAACAGACATACCTCTTACTTGGGATGCCCCCCCCTTTATATAGAGGAGGGGGGGTGTGATATTTATTTGGGTTGGACCCATTGTGGGCTTTTGGCCGAATAAGCTTGTACCTCTATAATTCTGGCCACCACATAGGTCTTCCATTTTAGTTTTCCAAGTTATCCAATTGCTTCCATTGAAGCTAGACATACGATCTGCATTTCTCTCCATTGATTTACACAAATAAATAAGCCTAAATAAACTGTTGGCTCTAATACCAGTTGTTAGGGAAAATAATTGATTTCCTACAAGTAAATCAATTAATGGGAATAAAAACTAATGCGGAAAAATTAAATCAACAGCAACACAAGAATTTTTATGTAGTTCTCTTAATGTGAGGTAACGTCCACGAGATCGAAATCGGACTTCACTATCAACCAAAAAGTTTTCAAATGATTACAAACGAGACACGAATAGTGTCACAAACCACCCTTAGGTGAATTCCAAATAATCACAAATAAATAAGAGAAAGACCTCACCAAATAGATGAACAAAATTATCTTCGAAACATATTTGAAGAAGACCACAAATCCGAATAAAAAATAACCTCACCGAATTAAATTCCACCAAATTGAATTCATATCAAGCTGAACTTTGAGAACCAACCCATCGAATTGACAAGCACTAATCTCACCGAAAAATCATACCGAAGCACTATCCCACGGAAGAACAATTCGCTGTTACCGCCTTATCTTTCTCATGGAAAACTAAACAATATTTATGGGTCTTTTTCTCAAAACCCTAGTTGCTACCAAACTGAATATTAAATATCCATTGTGCCTCTAAAAGTCAAATATAATATATTAAAAATATATTATAATCAACACCAAACCAAATTAAATATTTTAATAAATCAATTGGATCCTATACTTCAATAAAGAGATATACCCAATATTTTCATGACAAAAAATGTCAACATATAGAACATTCGTTCAAGTGTGGCCATTCAATTTTATTTAAGGGCAACTTTTCTTGGATATATAGAGGAGAAATTAACAAATAACAAATAAGACTAATTGCGAAACACTAAAATTGTGTTTGAACGATAGATTTGAATAAGAATTTAAAAAATGTGAAACAAATGTGAATAAAATATAAGTTAATTTTTTTTCTCTATTTACGATTTTCTTTTCAAATCTCAATCCGAATTCATGGTCCAAAGGCAATGCAAATGAAACTAGCTAGATACTAATTAAGGCATCCATAAAAAAAGTCTAAGGTTGTATTTCGATAATAGATTTTGATAAAATTATTAAAAAAGAAAAGAAGAGAAATATAAATGAAATAAACTAATTTTTTTAATTCCAAATTCATAATCTAAACACATATATTAACAACATATATGTTAACTTTTATAGTGAGTATTCCTTGTCGTGGAATTAAAATTTTAGTGGTGATTTAAGTGTTGGTCATGTGATGAGGAGTTAAAGAATTCATAGATTTTTTTCTTCTTTTTTGTTTCATCTCTTAAATTATTTACATTTGTTAAATTATATCTTAAAATTAACATATTTTAAAATTTTAATGATTTAATGATTGTAAGTGTTTTGAAACATATGAACAGAGAAGCAAGTTTTTTAAAGGTTTTTTTTTTTTTTTTTAATAATTTTTTCTGCATTTAGATTTTAAAGTAAACTAGTGATTGTAAATATACATACCCATTACAAAGTGTCTAATGTAAAATAAGTTAGTGGGGGAATCATACATGTTTTTTGATCATTTGTTTTATTTATTTATTTTGCCCAAAAAAAAAAAAAACATAGTTCCATGAAGTTAAAGAATAGATAAAAGAGTTAAAGGTGTCATTCTAAAATAATATGTATGTTCTTCTAAGGAGGCGAAATATATATATTTTTTGATTTTATATATTTAGAAAATATAAAATATTTGTTGGAATATGTTTTATTTTTGTGTCCAAAAAAATCCTATTTGTAAGGCTTTTTAAACATTCAAAATTTACAAATAAAAACTATTTTGGCAACAACTCAATAAAAAAAATTCAATTAAAAAAAATTATTGGCATGTTTAGTTTTAAAATTCGAGGTATTATAAGTGATTAAAAAAAAATCCATTCATTTTCAACTCCATCTAAAATCTCAAGTTAAACTTTACTTTTTTTGACATTCTTAAAAAACACCTAATGTTTAGGAGACCATTACATGCACTTTTAAAATGGAACATATGTATTTCCTTCACTCTTTCATAAACTTTTGGTAATATTAACCATAAAGTACTATAATTTTTCTTATCATAAGAAGTCATGATTTTTCTCAATACAAAATGTTATAATAAAAACCAAAAAGTGTTATAATTTTGCAATTCACAACTTTAAAGTGCACACCATAAAATCATTATTTATAATTTTATCACAAAGTAGCATGACAAATCATAAACATTTATATTTTTTTACCATAAAAAATCGTAACTTTTTTATGATATAAACTTTTCTTAGTGGTGCATGTTTTAAATATCGACCTAATGTTTAGATCTTTTACTATTTTATTCATACATCATAATAAAAAATTCAAAATTGCTATGATATTGGTTATATTTGGTGTAGTTTGTCGAATCATCTTATAGCTGATTCTTCTTCTTCTTCTTATTGGTAATTTGAAATTTATACGAAAGTATTTGATATAACTTGTGTTTACGGTTTCTAATATAGAAATAATTTTTTTTTTTAAAAAAGGAGGAATACTTTTAACTCTATATTTTTAACTTGAGAAAAGCTACTCTAAAAAAGTCCATTATCTAACCATTATCATCATAATTTATCTAAACTATTATTATTATTATTATTATTATTATTATCTTTATTTTTTATTTTTTGCTTGGGAACTATTATTAAAGCTAAACAATTGATTTTGTGAAATCTAAGGGTGAAAAACATTAAATCTACTCTATCTACTTGCAATAAGGTTTTCATAATCTTATAATTCCTAAAATTTACAAACTATCTATACGTATATATCATATAAAAGACACTTTTTACAATATATATATACATATTTGGAAAAATTACAAAAAAAAAAAAAAAAAAAAAACCTAGAGTTTAACTCTTATGGCAAATTAAACCCTAAGTTTTTAATTTTATTAGTTTAAACTCTAAAGTTTTGATTTGTTTTCAATCTAAACTATTTACTTATTTTCATTGTAAAATCGATAGAAAAATTGTCTTCTAATTAAACTCAATAAAAAAAAAGCATTTTAGATATTTTATGTATACTTACATTGAGGCCTCATTTAAGGAGTTTGAATTTTAACTTAAAAGTCACCAAAAAAATCAAAAATTCTATCTTCTCTCTCATTTTTGCATTTTTTTTTTAAAAAACAAAAAAGTCAAAATATCATCACAAACTTATTAGTTTGGTTTATCTCATATTTTAGCTAAAAAGCTACCAAGTTACTAAAAATAACATGTTCTCAAATGAGACTTTAACACTTGGTTGGAATAGACTGTTTTAGTTGACTATTTAATTTTTTATGAAAAGACGTGTAAAAAAATAAATATAGTGATGGGATGAAATATTTTATTTTATTTATTGGCTATTTTAACTTGTGATGGACTAAAATAGTTCCATCCCAAACGCCCAATTTAATGACTAAAATTTGTAATTTTAAAATAAAATTTGTAAATTTTTTTTCCTTAAATAGCAAACATACAAGTGGTGTACATTTCTATTGGGTCAGAATTTGCCTATAAATACTTAATCTTACAAGTGTTTTAATCTCATTGGGTCAAATATTTAACTATAGATTTTAGAAAAAGAAATTAAACTCATGTTTTTAAGTATATATATATATATTATTTTTTGCATCAGAAATCATTGAGACTATAAATTTAAAACATTTTAAAGCAACTACTCTAAACTTATTTCTTTGTAAATGTTCATTTGTAATAGGAAAGTCAAAACCCCAATTAACAATTTTTGGTTATTAAATTTTAACTTTATTTTTTTTTTTTTCCAGAAGGGATTATTAAATTTTAACTTAAGGATTAAAAATGTTAAATCAAATTTTCCTTACTGAATAAATCATGGTAAACGATAATATAAGGTAAAAGAGTCATGAAAAATGTAGTGTTATCTAAATCAAGTAAAGAAAAAGGAAAATTTAATAAATCTCATATTGAAAAATGATGATTCATTTAGTCCTGAAGATTTTCTTATAGTCCAATTAGTCTCATTGATTTTGAAAAGACAGATTTAATATATTATTTAAAAATTAGATTTATGGTTATACCTTTTTTTCTATTATGTTTCATTCTTTTTTTTTTTTTCTTTTGTGCTAGAAAGATAAAGTACACAATGTATGAAAAACAAATTTGGATTAATAATTATATGAAAATCTTTTTTATTTGAAAAACATTTCAAAATGAGTACAAAAAGTACTTGAAATATACGATTCTTCAAACATTCCAAGAGAATGTGTAATTCTTCAAACATTTCCAAATAAGTATAGAAACTATTTAGTAAGTTTTGGCCAAATGTATAATTTTAAACTGTAATACTCCAATGTAACACTCAAATGTAAGAGCATCCGCATAAGGATCATCAAAATAACAAAAAGCCAAAATATAGCTAATAAATCATCAAATTCTCCCTCCACCAGTCTCAACAAATTTTTCTAAATTAACTTTTTATTAAATTTGTTACAGTACCTCAACACTTTTGTCGAGGCATTGTTCATTCGATACATGTTTTTTTATTATATTTTTTGGAGCAAAACTGGGTCAAAATCTTTAAACCGATCGTCCACCTAGATGTCTTCCCTAATATCCCACCAGATGTCTCGTGAGTGCCTGTAGCAGAAGAAGAAAAATACCAAAAATTAGCCTAACCGGTCAACTGGCCAGTGGACCGGTCAACAGCAAATATATATATATATATATATTATTTGGCTGTTGCTCATTAATATAATAAAAAAAGAAAGAGCAAAAAATACAATAATAAAATAATATTTTAATAGGGGAAAGTCTACAATGTGCACCTTATAAAAGGGCATATGATATGCACTTATCGTATGGTCCATATCGTGCCACATCGTAAAAAATGACCTGCTAAACCGGTCATGTAACAGGTTACAGAAAGAATCATAACTTTTTTTCAAATAGCATAACAATATTACAATGAATCATAACAATGTCATAATAATAACCAAAGTGTCATAACAAAGACACTATAAATCATAACAATATAATGACAACTCATAACAAATATAGTTATTTCTAATCAATTAGCATAACATTTGAATCGTAACATTTTTTATTATGATTCACCATGACAAATCATAACTTTTGGTAGTAAAATCATAACTTTTACTAAAATGAATCATAACCACAACTTTTTTCTCCACAATCATAATAAGATTAACAAATGTCATAACTTTTATTAATGAATCATAACCACAATACACTACAAGAATTTTGACTTTTGGCGACTAAATTTTTAGTCACCAAAAGTTAATTTTTAGTCGCCGTAGGGTTTTAGCAACTAAATTATTTGGTCGCAATAGTCGTCGTCAAAGAATTGTCGGTAAAAGTAATTAGCGACTAAAATTATTTTAGTCTTCCATTTGAATTCACCTACACACTAAATGTAAACAGGATTTCGCATTCAAGAATCAATCATGCATGTTTTCTTCGGATGCTTTTGCAAAAGTTAAAAAGAATTCTGGTTTAATGATCATACACTGGGTTGTATTTTTTCTTTGGTAAGCAAAAAATTGGCTGATTCAAGCAAAAAATGTTTTCAAATCTAATGAGACAAACTAAACACCATCGTATCTAATGAGCCCTTTTTAAATGCAGTTTAAAAAGGGCAAACTATGACAGTGGTGTAATTTTATACAAACTTCACTGGGTTGACACTCATAATGTTATTAATGAAACTATGAATAATTTTATACAAAGCCTATGGACCAAGAAGCCTTTGGTCTGCACAATAGATTCAAGGGATTCACCCTAGGTTTCCAAAGCGGACAACGGGCCTCCAACCAACTAAGGGTTGCACCACGACAAAGGTCTTTGTCTTTGGAATCCCAATTTTGGCCCCTGGCATGGTATTACTGAGGTCAAGGCTCATTCCAGTTAACAGAGCCGAAAGAGCAAAACATTTCTGCCAAAAAGACTATCTTTAATCCAATGAATCATCATCTTCCTTTTTCTATTCAATTGGCAAAGCACACCTCCAACCTAGGAAAGTATCATTTCAAAACTACAAATCCTGCCAAAGACACAAGCACGATAAAATTCAAGCAAGAGGGAACGGTAACTTTTCGTGATCATCAAGCATGCAACATTTATGCAGCCAAGGCAACTATATACTAAAACACAAAACATGTTGATGAAGGTCTGAAAAGTGCGTTAAATATACAGTGTAGGCCATTATATTAATACTGGAATAATTAATGTTTACACATAACTTAATTTTGTACTTTCATACAAAGCTAACTGTGGTGTGGTACTAAGAACCTAACCCACAAGTAATATGATACACAACTAGAAATGATTAGCTATGAATTGAACCGGATTCATTGTATCAGTAGATTTACTAACAAATGGTACGTTGCTTAGGAGGTAATTTTGTACTATTGATTTGACAAGTTTCGAGATTCAGACTTGGAGTCACCAGTGCGTTTTGAGTACAAAGATCCTGCAGCAGGAACGTCGTGTGAAGAAACCGTCGTCGAAAGAGGCTGGAAATTTGAGTTCCCAACAAACCAATATAGAGCCCATTTCAGATTGCAGAGCGTGTACTTAAGAGCTTTAGTCCAATTCTCCTGCTTGTTGAAGCTCTGCATTATAGAGTAGTTTTCCACTTGATCATTCTCAATCCTGCAAAAAACAGAGTGAGAAAAATATATATATATATTTAGAGTTCTGACTTTTCGTACACGTCCACAACTGTATGTGTGATTCTTCCATTAAGCATGCGAAAGATACAGGAACTGATTCACAAATTTAGCCAAATACACATGCAAAGCTCTAAATTGCTTTTTTCAAGTACCCAGAATGACTTGCAATAATTTCAAGTTCAAAATTTTAAAATAAAAAAACTTACAATAATGTTTCAACAAATGCCCTTTCCACATGATGCATTTCAGGAGCATCTTCTGTAGGATCTGCTAACTCAATCCGTAATTTATTTATCTTCCATATAACAAGTAAAATGGAACTCACTATAAAGCAATTTTGAGATGAATTTAATGATGCTACCCTGAGACACATGACACACTCACAAGACATAAAAAACCAAGAAGCTTTAGAAATTGCCAATTAATTGGTTTCACACACATCCAGAAGTGTGCACAGGATTACACACCCAGACCCATTAAAGAATCTCCTAACTTTCTCATTAAACATTGGTGACATTTCTATCTAAATAGAACAGAAGTACCAAAACCTTTGCGACAAGGCGTTAGTGAGTTGAGTTTCCTCAAATTACCAGTACCAGAACCTGGTAACAGTAAGTAACGCAATAAAATTGTATCATTTTATTTTTTGTGATTTTTTGAGAATATATTATCTGATGAATTTGTAGTTTTTCTTATTTCTTTAATCACATATTCAAGCATGCCCTTTTTAACAAACAAGTTGAAGTTTGGACAGTGCATAAAAACATGACATGGAGGTAAATAGCAATTGCAAAATTAGCATGAGACAGGAACTGCAACAGTAAAAAGGTGATATCAAGAATGTGTTTTACCACTCATTTATGTTTATTGGCCTTTGATCCTAAGAAAGAGTCTCCATAAAGTATTTATATTCATGATTCATGAACTTCTTTACTAGTCCAAAGATTTGTGGTCTTTATATTTTGTTTCAGTATTTTCAGAGAATAAGAGAAAACATGAACCGGCAAAACAACAAAATGTTGAGAAAGAAACAAAACTGAGAAAATGATTTCTTTTACATCCTAGAATATGCAAATAAGAATAATATAGATTCCAAAGTCATACATTGCTCAAAAACTAGAAAGCCATGTGAATCCCGTGACGTTCCGTAATTTAAGTAAAAAGACGTATGATCTGCAAAACAGAGTCATGATAACAATTTTCATTAGCATCACAATAAATTTATGGAATAAGTGGACAAAACACAAAGCACAAAAGCTGCTTACAATGATTTCGTTTGTAAGATAGATCATGAGGTGTTGCAACAAAACTTTTAAATAAATAAATAATGGATACCAAATAACAGATCTACTGACATGTTTTAAAAAGTCCTTAGAATTTACTTCTACGACTCTCAGTTAGGCCAACCTACACCTGAAACATTACTCAGCATAAATAAAAAGTCTGCTAAAGCTTAGTTCTAACTTAACTGACTGCAGTTCAAATACCTTATCCCTATCTCGCCTCTTTCTATGATTGTGCTTTTCTACAATACAATTGAAAAACACAAATATAACATAAAAAATAATTAAAAGCTTCATTTCATATTGGGAAAAGATCAGCCAAACTTCAAGTTCAGGCCACTATGACCAAGTTCAAATTAGGCTCCACCAATAAATTTCAGGATGGGCGGGCAGTCAGGTGGCAGCTAAGCCCAATTAAATATCTGGACGACTAGTAGCAACCTCTTGTTTACAAATATATACAACGGCATGTGATATCAGTCACCTCCGGCATTACTGGTTTGCAAAATAAGGCAGAACAATCCCTTAAAATGATAGATGATCCATAATTATGATCCCATTGATTAATAATTATATCTTGTACCCAGAATTTCTGTTGTATTGAACTTACCGAAGTTTGGGAAAAACCAGAAGTCCTGCAAACATCTGATGTGAGGGAATAGTCCAAATTTTCATAGGACATTTCAGTTGATTGAAAACTAGGCGGTCCTGAAAAATCACTGACGTCTATAGCGGAATCTTGATTGGATGAACTCCCTTTGGAGCGAAACCAATAAGTGGTGTGAATTATCCCCTACTCTGCCTGCAAATTTGGGGGATCTCATATGGAGGAATGCTGCCCCTCCGAAAGTGCAATTTCTGGGGTGGTTAGTATGGAAAGGGATTAAGACCACTAGTTATTTGCAAAGGATTGGAGTAATCAGTGCTAATTTTGATGTTAGTTGTAAATTCTGCAAGAATGAAATTGAGACTGCCACTTATGTGCTACTGTGCTGTCCGTTTAGCTGGCGAGTTTGGTCCAATATCATTGGCTGGTGGGGTGTATCTTGGGTGCAGCCGGGATCACTGGCTGGTCTGTTTCAGTGGTGGTCTGGATTTAGATGTAAAAACAGACTGAAGGTACTCTGGAAGATAATACCTTTGGCTGTGTTTTGGTCTTTATGGAAGCAGAGGAATGAAATCATTTTTGGTGACTCACATGTGGACTTTGAAAAGCTATGTGAACTTATTAAAACACGGATCGCATTGTGGTTCAGAGCGTATAGCCCTTCCTTCTGTTATTCTGTGAATGATTTAGTGTTAAATTTGCAAAGTGTCAAATTCTGCATTTTGCATTGAGGGTGAATGCTGACTTGCTGTTTTGCTGTTTCATTCTGCTTCTGTGCTGCTTCTGAATTCTGTCTTGCGCTGGTATTGTTGGTAGGCAGAGGAGTAGATGGTGTTGTAGGTAGTTGTTCTTGGTTTGCTTGCAGCTGGGCTGGACTGTGTAGAGGAGAATCTATGGATGGGCACAATGGATCTGCTGCTGCTATATACTCCAAGGAGAATCTATTGAATAATGTTTTGTCTGCTATTCCATCAGATCGTAACAGAGATGAGTGGGTACCAATACACCAATAAACTGATAAGGAGTTTCAAGAGAAAGGCATTTGGATTCAAATTTTGGTGTGTGGTTTGGATGAAGGGCTGCAGCTGTTCAAGGCAAGGTGTTATGGTATGCTTGTTTGAGCAGTTGTAATTCATGGCATTGTAGATCAAGGCATCTGCTTCATCTGTTCTGTTTTGGTGCTTCAAATGGCTTATTGGTGTTCCAGTTAGCTTGGTGAGTTGGTTGAAGTTGTTGTTTTGGCTGTTTTGGTGTAGTGCAGATAGTAGGATTGTTATCTGGTGTAGTGCAGATAGTAGGATTGTGGATGTTTTGGCTGCTGCTTCGGTAGTGTTTGGACTGTAATGTGGATTGATTTATGAGGATGGATCTGTTAGATGGCGGTTAATCAGAGAGCTGGCTGCTGCATACTGCAATGTGGACTGCAATGTTTTTTCGTTTCTGTTTTTTTTTTTTTTGAGTTCCTTTCTATTTCTGTGCTTCTACTTTTGTTCTTCGTTGGTCTCTCACCAACTAGGAGGTTGGAGCTTTTTTAGCTCCGAGCTCCTCTTTATTGATGTAGTTTTTCATACTCTGTATACATTTCTTTCATCAATAAAGTCTTTTCTTTTGCCGATCAAAAAAAAAAAAAAAAAGATCAAGATTGCACATTGGATGTTGCAGTGAAGAAATCATTCTGCTAGTTGAATGTTGAGGCGAAGGCGCAATGCTGTTCGAGGTCGAGAGCTTGTCACATGAAGTTAACTGCATCAAATCATTGTTCCTGTCAAATTACATTGTGCTGGAGCCTCCACTTTTCCAACTCCTGTAAATATCAAAAAATGAGAAACCTAAGTGTTCTAATCTGGAAAGATTACTTAGGAACTTTGGTTTAAAATTTGGCCGGTGGACTTTTTGTTTCAGTACTACAAACCATAATCTTGATTTTATTTATTTATTTATTTTTCTTTAAATTTCCTACTCTAAATGAAACGAGAAAACTAAAAAGACATAACATTAGAGTCTGAATGACATACTTCTTTGTCTCGAGGCTGAGAAAGCAGAGGATTTAAAAGTCTCAAACCAAATATTACATTCTGTCAGTTGTCACAAGCAATCTTTTTCATGGGAAAGCTGTCCACGAGAGTGACACGGTTGTTCGGTGGCTGTTATTAATTTTCGCCCTCAGAAAGCTCTTTTTCGAGTAAGTTTAAGGCGTATTTGGCTCTAACTCTCTATCTACGGGTCCGAATTATGTTCCGTCAGTTGTCACATGTCTTATTTGTCATAAGTAAGCTGTTCGTGAGATTCACCCTGTTGTTCGGGGGCTGTTTTGAATTTTTGTCCTCGGAAAGCTCTTTTTCTAGTAAGTTTAAGGTATATTTGGCTCTAACTCTCTATCTACTGGTCCGAATTATGTTCCGTCAGTTGTCACATGTGTTATTTGTCATAAGGAAGCTGTTTGTGAGATTCACCCTGTTGTTCGAGGGTTGTTTTGAATTTTTGCCCCCAAAACGCCATTTTCGACTAAATTTAGGGCGTATTTGACTCTAACTTCCAACCTACGGGTCTGGATTACATTCCGTCAGTTGTTGCAAGTCTTATTTGTCATGGGGAAACTATCCGTGTGAGCCACATGGTGGTTCGGGGGTTGTTTTCAATTTTTGCCCCCGTAACACCCTTTTTCGACTAAGTTTAGGGCGTATTCAGCTCTAACACCCAACCTACGGGTCCAAATTACATTCCGTCAATTGTCACAAGTCTTATTTGTCATGGGAAGCTATCCCTGAGAGTCACACGGTCATGCGGGGGCTGTTTTGAATTTTTTGCCCCGAAACGCCGTTTTTCGAGTAAGTTTAATGCGTATTCCACTCTAACTCCCAACCTACGGCTCTGAATTACATTCCATCAGTTGTCACAAGTTGTATTTGTCATTAGGAAACTGTCTGTGTGAGCCACATGATGATTAGGGTGCTGTTTTGAATTTTCGCCCCCGAAACACCCTTTCGATTAACTTTAGGACGTATTCTGCTCTAACACCTAACCTACGGGTCTGGATTACATTCCGTCAGTTGTCACAAGTCCTATTTGTCATTGGGAAACTGTCTGTGTGAGCCAGACGGTGGTTCGGTGGCTATTTTGAATTTTTCCCCCCGAAACGCCCTTTTTCGACTAAGTTTAGGACGTATTCGGCTCTAACTCTCTATGTACGGGTCCGAATTACATTCCGTCAGTTGTCACAAGTCCTATTTATCATGGGGAAGCTATCCGTGAGAGTCACATGGTCGTTCGGAGGCTGTTTTCAATTTTCTTCCTCGAAAAGCTCTGTTTTGAGTAAGTTTAAGGCGTATTCGGCTTTAACTGTCTACCTACGGGTCCGAATTACTTTCCGTCAGTTGTGACAAGTCCATGGAGAAGCTATCCATGACAGTGAGATGGTGGATCAGGGGCTACTTTAAATTTTTGCCGTTCTCAATTGGTTGGCCATTCACAATTGGTGTGGTCCAGGTTGACATCAAACAACATTCAATACAATGGACTGACATCAAACAATAACTAAATCTACCCGCCATTTGCAAATGAGATCATTGTATCCAAAATGACCCTGCATAAAAGCTTGAACAGCAGTAGCATCAAGCAGAAAATCAAACAGCTCCCCTTCCTCCTAAACACAATCTTACCTGATTTAAATTTGAAATGAAGTCGATTATGGAACAGTACATCTCTTGTGAGTTTCTTTTTACCCCGAACAACAATCCTTGTTTTGACAAGTTGACATAACTCCTCCATATCAAAATGAGATGTATTACACATATAGTCATTCATTTGCTTCCATATGGACCAAAGTACTGTGAGTAGAATGGCTCTCTAAATTTTCTTACTAAATTTCTTCCATCTATACCCTGCCTGCCATTGTAGAACTCCCTCCACTAAGTTTGGCATTGACCATTGAACTCACCACCAGTTTAACATTGCAGACCATAAACATCGTACAGGTTTACAACTCAAGGAAGTAGTGATTCACATCATCAGCCTAACCATTACATAAGACACAAGTAGTATTAGCATTAATATTTACAACCCCAATTTTTTGAAATAATACCTTAGTTTGTACTCTCCATTTCCAATAAAACCAGCTTAGAAATTGAACTTCTGGATGACTAATGTTGTTCCAAAGCAGCTTAGGAGGTAGACTAATTGGGCGTTGAGAATATTCACTCCATTTACAAATTGAGTCAACACTGAATTCCTACCTTGATCACTTGGAGACCTTTGTTTTCACACTTCAAAATAGATGGTTCATGCTAGGCAATAAATGGAAGGGTTCTATAATGGAGGGTTGCATGTTGAGGTGGTCTACAGCAGAGGATTTGGTACAAATTTCGGTGCACTTGACCCATGGGGCATTTTCCGTCACAGAACTATAACATTTGTTACAATTTGGACCAAATTGAAAAGAATCTAATCAGTGTGTTCGGTTTAAGTTTTTTGAATTCACCTTTTTCAAAATTGAGTTCTTTGCTTTTTGTTTTTTTTGTTTTTAGTGAATATTTTTGAAATTTTAAGTAATTTTTTTACTTTTTTAGATGCACCTTACTTAGATGTATCTAAATAGTAAAACATTTGTGAAAAAATATTTAAAAAATTAATAAATATGCAAAAATATGAGAAATGTATCGACTTTCCATTTTATTTTATTTTTTTGGTATCTAGTGTATTTTGTAAAGATTTTTTTTTTCACAAATATTATATTTTTTAAGTGTATTTATGTTAGGTGTGTCTATAATTTTTTTTTAAAAAAATCTTAAAATATTACAAAATGTCATTGCAAACATTAAAATACGAAAAATTAAAAAGTAGAATTTTATGACAAATGTTTTCCGAAAACCAGAACCAAACAAGGTGAATAGTATGGAGAACAAAGTGAGAAATTGTGTATGTGTAATTAAGCATTTTAAAAAACACAAATCATGCCCTAATCTGTGAAGAAATTATTTACGTAAGTAATGTCATAATAAATTATAATTATTATTTGAAAATAGGCTAACATAATTTAATATGAAGATTTAATTATTTTATAATAGGTAAAAGACGAATATCATTTTCCCCATCAAAGTATCACTCAAAAATACACTTAACCTATGTTATTTTTATAATATTAATTTTTACACAAATTATTTGATTTTGCATTAATTATGGATTCATTATCGGATTGATCTTTTTTTCTTTTTTTTTTTTTTTGAATAAAATACAAAAAGCGCATGACAAAATAAAGGGTTTTGTATTGAAATTGGATCCATGATGGCCCCCAGAAAGCCCAAACAACACGGTCCGGTCCATATTGTGGGCTGGAGGCAATCTACCTCCACTATAATAATCATATATTTTGTCCCTTAACTACAGATTTTGTATCAGTTTAGTCCAATTGATAACACTGTTAATGTTTTAAATAGAAAACTATTATTCAAGTGGTTGTGAAAACTAGTTTTTGGTTAAACAATATTAATTTTTACACATATATTATTTGATTTTGGATTAATTTTTTGATCAATCTAATTTTTTTTTTTTAATAAAATACACAAAACGCATGACAAAATAAAGGTTTTTGTATTGAAAGAAGGCCAAAACAACACGGTCCGGTCCATATTGTGGGCTGAAGTCAATCCACCTCTATTACAATCATCATATATTTTGTTTCCAAATTTTTTTTTTTTAAAACTTTCTAAAAACTCAACCAATGCCTATTTGGGAAGCCAAAAGCTCCCACCCAAATGGAACCCTTCAGATCAATTGCTATAACCCTTGTCCCTCACGTTTCTTTTCTCCCATTCTCTCTTTCTCAGCCTCCTATTCTCTTACAGCCGTGTACTCCTTCTGCTGGAAACCACACAGTTGCTGCTGCCACCACCATTACTAGCCAACACCTTCATGTTTTTGTTGAGACGTATGGTATGTTTTTGTTGATATTGTTTGAGTATATGGTTTGCTGTTTTTTTTTGGAGACTTAGTTGTTTTTTAAGAGTTAAATATGATGAAATACTCATGTTTTTTTTCATATTGCTCCCTACAATACCCATTCGAATAAGAAAATTCTGAACTTCAAAATCTTCTACTATCCCTTTCTTACTTTTCTCAATAATAGGTAGGTTAGAGTTTTCAATTTCTATGTCATTGACAAGTGAAAGGAATTTCAGATTGTGCAGTTAAAAAACAGGGGAAAACAGAGATAAATGGAAAAAAAAAAAAAAAAAAAAAAAACTCAACACGAAAACCAGGGAAAAACAGAGGAAACAAAGTAACCTTAATTTCTGCTAGGATAGTCATTGATTATAGTCTTACCCCATATTGTCAAATCTAACACAGTATGACTACAAACTATCAACTCAAGAAATAGTGAAACCACAAAAAAATTTAAAAAGGTACGAAAGGAGAGACTAGTTTATAGCGCAACAAAACCAAAAATTGAGACCTCATTGTCACTGGAGTAGTTATTTTTAAAATTTTATTTATGATAGTCATGAATTTGTACAATCCTTGAATTGGAAGAGAATGATTTGGAGTTAAAAAATGAGAGCAACAGAGGACCTCAATAAGCTACATATACCCATCTGAGACTGAAAACAACTCAGCCACAGCAGTCCCCTAAGCTACCCACAACAATCCCCTACGCTACATATATTTCGTATCAACGAGCAGCAGCAAAATGGCCCAAAACAGAGAAGAACAACAGCAGCAACACCACCTGTACTTTAAACATTATTTGACCTGATTTGCTGCAAGTTGCAGATCCTGGACTGAATAAGAACACCCCTTCCAAATGTACCATCATGAATTTGTTATACCTAACAAACAAAGAAAGTGATTCCAACTTCCAGAAATTTATAAAATGGGACCTATTTAAGCTTCCAAACAATTTGTAAAATGGGACTTTACAGATTAACAAAGAAGTCGTGGGAACAAGTTAATGCCATGGGATTTTCACTAATTTTCCCTTAAAAAATGGAGAGGGATGGAAAATATCACTTTGAATATTCATTTCAAAATTGACATTGGAGAATGGAATTTTAAATCCTATTATTTTCTCTCTCTTTCCTCCTCATCATTCTCTTTCCCTTTTTTGAGATCAAATTGGCTTTTAGAAAATAGAATTTTGGCGTTTGGTGCCACATAACATAACGTGCTACATTTTAACTCTCAGTGTGCTTGTACTTGGATTTTCTGTTATTATGTCATCAGTCTATCCCATTTTAAGGACTAGATGTTCTTCAACACATGAAATTAGAGAAAACATGAGACGGTAGTAGCAGTCTCCATCAAGTCATCAGATACAACTAGTGTGTGCTTGTATTATTGCGTCAACTAAATAAAACTAATCAGTACATTGCTTTTATTGTATTCATAGTATATATATCTCAAATAAGGAAGGGGTTGTATTTATTATTATCTGTCTTTTGGTGTGTATACTTTTCTTGCATTTACTAACTTGATTTTGTCTCATATGATTATTTCACCTTTGCTTATGTAGATAATATTTAACAATACACAATGAGCGAAGGAAGCAACAAACCATGCATACACAAACGATTTACACCAGCATTCTTCTTCTACAAGTATTATTTCTTCACACTATTCAATGTATTATTCTAATTACATGTTTTATGTGAGGTTTAAATATTAGCCCTTATTATACATTTGGTTGAACCTGTAGCAAAGATGAAAACAAAAGCATGGAAGAAGCACAAATAACAGTTACCGACACGGTTTGCACATTGCCTACCTACCACATACTGTTTGCATATTTCATATTATCTTTGCCTTTTATGTTCTACTTGCATCACTTTTATTTACTTTTGAGGCAATGTAGATGAAGAAGGACATAGGACATCAATGGAGAACCCGACAGAACGAAGACAGGGAGTACAAAGAGATGGACAGGTGGACTGTTGATAAGCAAGCCAAGTTGGAAGGTCCCCTTCCCACAAAACCAAGAAAGGTGAAATACAAAGAGAACAACAATTTATTGTTTTATTATGACATATTTTACACATTGTAATAACATGTTTGTATTTTCAAATTCTCACAGAAATTGATTCACACACTATTATGAAGTTATTTAAAGTGTCTTTCTTAAATTATTCTAATACCCACTATATTCTTTCTCAGTGGCATTTCCAAACACGAATTGCCTTGAGATCAATCGTTAAAATAATAAGAAGATTGAGCATGGAACAACGTGATGCAGTTACTAGTAGTGGGTTAGGGGGGCTCTTGAATCTCAGATGTACAAAGCTTGATCGTGACCTCTGCGAATGGTTGGTTCAGAAATTTGATCCCAAAACTTGTTCGTTGAATGTTCATGGGCGACGACTCCTCCTTACTGAACTAGACGTTCACAAGTTATTGGGCATTCCTGCCGAAGGCAAACCAATAGAACTAAAAAAATCTTCACAAGCATTTCCCAAGCTATTTGAAGAACTTGGAGTTGTCCAAGGATCTATCAAACTGAATGCTTTGAGAGAGTATTTGACCAAAACAGAGGGAGCTGGAGAGGAATTTACTAGGATATTTGCCCTATACATATTAGGTGCCTTCTTATGCCCAACCACAAAGGATGTTGTTAAACAATCATTCATTCAACTCGTTCAGAATGTGGATGGCATGAAGGATTATAATTGGTCAAAGTTCACTCTTCAATTCTTTGTTCGTGGTTTATGCAAGTACAATTCAAAAAGTCACTCACAACCAAATGGATGCTTATTTCTTATAATGGTATGCTTCTAACCAATTACAAATTGTTTTGTTAGAAATACTTGACTTCAATGCCTTTTTCATTACATAGTACATGTTAAATTAATACATTTTTGTGATGCAGTTGTTTTACTTCGATCGTGTTGCTCTTAGTGGTTGTGATGTTGGTCGTGCTCGTTCGGTCCCCTCCTTGGCTGATTGGGGTGATGCAGAAATAAAGGCGACACTGAAACTATTCCAAAATTCAGGAGGTTACCAGAATGAGAAGGTCATCCTTAGTGTATCCTTCCTTTTATGTTTGGTTTTTGTTTGTTATTTTTCTTGTTGAAATGGAAAACTAAATTGTTTCCGATGTGTCTATAAATAGGTTGATGTTAATTTTGTTGTTGACGAGCAAATGCAACCATTTGTACAAAGCAAGGAAATGAAAAATATCAATGATATTCGAATTTCAAAAATTGAGACGACTGTTTGTGACATGAAAAGTGTTTTGGAAGAACTAGTTGTTATTGTTAAAAGTGGAATAACTAATTCTTCCATTCCGAAGGTCATGGACAAATCTGAGCCACTGCAAATGTCAAAACAACAGGAAGTGGGGCACGACCACTGTAAATGTAAAGCTGGCATAGTTGCACCTAGAGTTGTGGTAGAATCTACAGTCGTACCTATAGATGAACATGTCAGCCCTATACTCGTGCCAAAACCTAATGTTGTGGTTGAATCTATGGTTGTACCTACAGTTGAACATGAGACCAATACACTCTCGCCAAAACCTAATATTGTGGTAGCATTAGAGAACATGGAGGAAAATAGAATTCCGCTCACACCATCCATCTTGAAATTGGATGCCCATCTTCATCAGCAAACCAAACAAGTGAAGAACAAAATGAAGGTAAGATTGAACAACAACCAAAGAAAGAAAATCCCAAAACTCCAACTTATTGATGAATCTAGTTCATCCACTGGTCCATATGGTGGTCCTTGCACGCAACATTCGGATGCGCAGGTGGACATACAGTCACCTTTTACAGCCATTGCTGGTAAGAAAAGGAAAGCCAATCAGAAATTACCAACCAAGACAAAGCTTCATTTAGATGAATCAGATTCATCTCTCGATACAAAGGAGGATAAGTTTGATCAAGTAAGTCATGTACATAATATATGTGTTATACAATGTTGCTATTCCTGTAAATATATTTTAGGATTTTTCATTATTTATTGTTCGTTGTAATTTGTTTTAGAGTTTGAACTTACTTGGAAAACTACTTGGCCTCAATTTTGAAGCATCTGCTACTGCCATTGAGGTTATTGCTAATTTCATTATTGTTCTTGATCTCCAATCCCCTTATTTTAATGCACTGCAAGAAGTATGACAATTTATTGTTTATGTGTACGGTTAAATTCACAAGTCATTTACTACACAAATTGTGAGGCCATGTCCTTTATCTGCTGAGGAAGAAATTGTGAAGGCTTATTGTTTCGATAAGGATTTGGAAAGCAGGTAATTTTATTGCATTTGTATGTTCCTCTCTATCACCAATAAGTGTAACTCTTCAATTTGTACATGATGCAGTGAGGATATTGTGGTCATGGAGTTGTTTTACACGCCGGTTGAATTTGCCACCTGATTCGATTTGTGCTCATTACAACCAAAAACATGGATTTGTGGTTCCGTAAGTGTTAATTTCATGCGTCAATATTGCTATGTGATGTCATTTTTAAGGATATAGGTTTGAAATTATTATTTGATGCATGTATTTCAGATTATTAATTTAGTTGTAGCACAATTGACAAATGCACAAAGAAGGCTCTTCCCCGATAAGTGTCATAGGACGTGGTACTTTCCCACATATGTATCGGTGAGTAGTCTAGTGTGTCATCTTTATGTTTGGTTATTCATGTATACTTATTGATATATACTTGTGCATTATTAATTGTAGCAACATATTATGAGTGGGGCGGATCATGCAAAGCTATGTGACGAATATTTTGGGGAGTCTCGATACACCGGGAAGCTTCATGCCTGTCAAGAAGTAATGTGTCAAGCATTCTTCCATTTTGTAGGATTATTATAAATATCCCCTCCATTTTACGAATACTTTTAATATTTATTAAATTTTTTAGGGTAACAACGTCGTCAAAATTTTTTTTGTTTTTTAATTTTCTAAACTGGTTGGGCAACGTTGCATGACCCTTTTTTTATTATTGTCACTTAGATATATATTCCGGTGAACGACCATGAAGAACATTGGTTTTGTGTCAACATAGATTTGGCACATCGCGTGGCTTATATATTTGACTCGAGTCCCAGCCTCACAAATGACAAACGCCGTGAATTAATGGCAAGGACATTGGTAAGTCATGTGTTTATTTATTTTTTCTAAAAGAAAAAAAACAATCAGCACAATCTATCTTACAATATTCATGCATAGGTTCAAACAATGCATTTGTTATTGCAACAATATTTTGGAGACCTTTATGTTGCAAATGTGAAGGAGTTTGAATTAGAGAGGTTGAAAGACGCTTGTCTCCAGCATAAAACCGATAGGTATTCTAAAATTTCTTAATTCGCTATTCAATTGTGGCTCTCTTATTAACATTACATAGAAGTTTGACATTCATATGTATGTTGTCATGAAGCTATGACTGTGGTATGTTTGTCATGAAGTATATGCAAGGTGTTGTTATGCCGACCGGCGTACACAAGGTGACTGTTCAATGTTAACCACATAATTACACTATTGCAATTACAATGTCATATGATGGTATTGTTGATGGAATATTTTTTGTTTTGTTTCCTTAGTTTGATAAACTGGAAAGGTTTAGGCTACTAGTTGACCTAGTAAACGATTCGTCCAACCGTATTTATATTGAGGTTATGAATAGGCTCGAACAATACAAAGAGAGGTGCGTCCCCAAACCATGAACAACTTATGCTCTTCATGAACTCAGCTGATTACTTACTGAATGTAATTTCTTACTGAATGTAATTTCTGTTGTAACAGGTACTCTAGGCTTCGGAAGGCTAGAAGGAAAAAGAAAGTTTGATTGAAAACATGGCTGCTTGAAAAAACATTGATTCGCTTAACCGTACTTTTGGCACTATGCTTACTCACAATTATGAACATATTAGACGGTTGAACAAACATGGATGATAAAAGTAACATTGTTTGGTAGTATTTTGTGGACGATTGAAAAAACATATTGTTTTTTGGGTTTCAATTTGTATGGAATTTATGTTGTTGCTCAAGATTGGGGTGATGAAACTATTTATGATATTTAATTGTATCACATTACTTTTGGTTGTTACATTTACAATCCATCAAAAATTACACACATGTACCAAATTTTAGTGGGGAAACTATTTTAAAAACTAGATTACGAGTCCATGCATTGCTACATATATAGTACAATATGTTGAAATGTTGCATAATCAGTTTGTGTCCAACTAAAATTGTGCCATTAGTGTATACTATCATGTACACATTATATTTGTTCACGTCGTCTCCCCACTTAGAAGGCGCGCAAAGGTAGTGCTTTGCAAATTTTAAAAATACCAAAAACAATGACATTATTTGCTACAAAAAAGCAACAGAAGACCTGCATTTCCGTCTAAGAAATCTAACGAATTATATTTGTTAATCACATTCCGTGTATAAATATCATACTAAGTTTTGGAATCAATGTAGCAACTGCGTAGTCGATTGGTATCCATAAATTTCAGCAAGCTATACATACATCATTGGCATTGAAAAAAAAATTTAATTGGACATGTCCATCAAAAATGTCGAAGCATTAGCATGAGTTAACTCCTTCACATTAGCCTTCCCTTCCCGTTCGATTAGGTTTTGGATATGCAGGTGGCCCACAATTGCTGGAATATCAGTATGAGTTAACTCCTTCAACTTGACAGCTCACTCTACTGTAATAGCCCGTTTAGCAAAAATACCAAGGTCAACGTGAGGAGCTTCCGCTTTTCCTTTACTCATTTTTTTTGTTGTCTTTTTCCGTGGCATCTTCAATTACCTACGTAATAACCAAACATATTAAAACATATGTACGTCATTGGAGAGATTCAAATTTTAATCATACAATGACAAATGCAAATATATTAAAACCTTATTGATTTCAGTCATCAATGTCCACCATTTCTTACCAAGCAAACAGACAATTAAAAAAATCTACAAAAGAAAAAGAGAGAGACAGTTCTGCATTATTAACAGTGATTGTTTGTAAAGTAAAGGCATGAGCAAGTCCTTATTTTATCAACAATCAAACAAATTTGGAATTTATTCACCTTTATTTTTCAAATTAATCTCCAAACTACAAAATTTATTAAGTCAAAAATATTAAAAAATATTAAGTCAAATATTTCAATGGAAGAAACACTCAAGTCAAAATATTAAAAAATAGGCAATTTTTGAATTTATAATTAAATACGAAAAATGTTTTAGGAAAATTCTTCCAAACACATGCACTTTTTAAGAAACACATAAAAGTTAATTGTGTTAGTTTTAAACGTGTCTAACACATGTCTGGACACGGGAATATCCAACATTTGTCATGATTCATTAGTCCGCTCAACACCTTTGATTTTTACCCGTAATGAGGATTCTGCATCTTCCATGATTTGCGTGAAGGAAAGTAGTCTTCAAGGCAAATGCAAAAGCCCTCTCTGCCAAGTTATTTTTAGATTTTGGGTGCATATGGATTTGGATCATTAGAGTCAAGTTACTGTACTCTCACTTGTTATAAGCAGTCGTAATTTTTACTGTCAACTGCTTGAAAATGAAGATTATTCCATGCTTGGGATCTCTTGTGTGAGCAAATAGCCAAATAGGCTCAATAACTAATTTGACTGCATCAACAGGCTCAAGTCCTAAATTTTCTTAGATGCTTTTAGTTTTAAGGAAGTAGATTTGCAAAGTTGGTTTAACACCACACTATTGTTTGAATGACAACTTGGGTTCATGTTACTAATTTTTTTGTTGGGTGACGAAGTCGTTTATATTTTGGCAATGCACATCTCCATCATCTCTTATTATGCCTATACATTGATACCATACCATTCCAATATAAGCATAGTTATGTGTCACCTAACAGCAACGTCAACCATTTCTTACCAAGCAAACAGACAATTTAAAAAATCTACAAAATAAAAAGAGAGACAGTTCGGTATTATTAACAGTGATTGTAAAGTAATGGCATGAGCGAGTCCCTATTTTATCAACAATCAAACAAATTTGGAATTTATTCACCTTTATTTTTCAAATTCATCACCAAACAACGAAATTTATTAAGAATGCGTAAGATTAAAACAACTAAGACATTAACAAAATGTAACCAGTAGTCACTAATGTCTCCTTGTAAAAACAATGTTTCGATCACTATAAGCCTCATCATGAAAGTCAACTACATTGGATCGTTTGCATAATTTGGCAATTCATCGATATCATCCGTGTGGGGATCCAACTCTGTGTTCATGAATGGTTCACTGTCTGAGTTGCTACCCTCTCTCTGGCTACTTGAAGCCAATTTTTTACACGTCCGCTTCGTGTGTCCGATGCTCCTACAGTAGCAAATAATGCGTAAACGATTTTAATAATCATATGCATCTAACAGGATATAAAAAGGTCATACAATGAAAGTACCATACCTACAATACCCACACCGCCTTGGTTTTGGAGGTTTACCCATAGAAGATGTCCCTCCGGGGTTCCCTTTGGTTTTCACTACATTAGGATCACCAACGCCATATAGTTTGGGTGCAATATTTCTGTCCCCAGCCTGGGCGTTACCTTCTTTTCTCATTGCCCAACATTTTTTCATCTGCGATGTCAGCTGGAAAGCTATTTCCCTTGCCTCTTCAAAATCTTTGTCCGCGTGTGAGGCATAATATGACAGTTCACTAAAACAGGAGCTGAGTATACCAAACCGAGCTGTCTGTGTTAGGGTGCTACAAATTTGGGTAAGACTTGGTTGTTGACACTTTGACCTACCACGTCTTGTCCATCTCTGCAAGACACAACTCGGTGGAATACACATTAATTGTTCAGATTTCATAACAGCAATCATGTGGCAGCAAGGGATGCCAAACGACTCAAACTTCAAGCAACAACATTTCATTGTGATATCAGCTGGAAAATACTCAACCGTCCACGTGCATGTTGGTGCCTTGTACTGACCAAAACGGTAGGTGCGATGATCCTCCAGCTGAACTCTTTCCATCACAAACAATTTACCATCTTTCCTGATTTCATGTTGAAACAATGAGAAAATCTTCCGAGTAAAGAGTTCAGCTGCATGTTTCTCCAAACTTCTCAATGGCGTAGTCAAAACCGGGAAACTATTCTCTGTTTTAGATTCTGTTTCTGCCTCATTAACACGCATTCTAGCAAGAGCCCTATCATATTGCGCTACAAATTCGTACAGCCTAACCTTTTGGTTTAGGAATATATTGAAATATGCATTCATACCCTCAACACGTTGAGTGCTCCTCATTCCAGCAAACATGTGACCACAGAGATATGCCTCAGCCCAATTATCACGCTTCAGATGAATATCCAACACCCAGTTATTGTTCTCCAACTTGTACTGTTTCACCATAGCAGCCCAGGCATTGTCAAACTCATCAATTTTACATTTCTTTAACATCAACTGTGCAAAATCAATTGTAAATTCTGGTATGTGGACATTTGTTGAGGCATTTTTCTCCAGATGCCAATAACATAAATGATGTCTGCAGTTTGGAATAACTCTTTTGATTGCCTGACGCATTGCCCTATCACCATCTGTTACAACGGAGATGGGTCTTTTACCATCCATGGCCTCCATTAACATTTCCAACACCCACGTGTATGTCTCCATTGTCTCATCAGGCAACAAAGCACATCCGAATATAGTTGTCATGAAATGGTTACTCACGCCAGCTAGAATTACAAATGGCTTCTTATATGCATTTGTACGATAAGTTGTATCAAATACCAATACATCACCAAACGCAGCATAATCCATTCGAGACCTACAATCTGCCCAGAAAATCTTGTCCAACCGGTTGTCCTTATCGACGTTGTATTTGAAAAAAAATAATGGATCTGCATCTAATTTAGCTGATAAGTATCCTAACGCACCCTCTGCATCCCCTTCTGCGAGTTGTACTTTGCGCTCAGCTTGGAATTGATTATGCAAATCTCTGTGAATGAAGCCCACCTTCTCATAACCCCCTGACTGATGAACCATAAAATCCATGATCTGACTCGTTTTCATACCCACATTGCGCATGGCCTTTGCTTGAGCTTGGTCTGCACTTGTTACAAACCTATGTGACCAAAGAAAAGGGACGCAGTGTGGTGCTGCCAAGGGATGGTTGTGTTCCCCTACAAAGTGGGTCACAACATATTTCCTAACTGTCTTGTCGTAACGCACACGAAATGTGGCACTACAAAAAAGTCTAGTTTCTGCCCTAGGAGTTCTTACCCGTTCCACACGTTGCAAGTATTTCTTTTCTCTTACACCTTCCCTTGAACAAACCCATTTCCTACTCTCTACAAATTTGTTGTCTCCAGTAATTCTTTTTCTACTTCTTCGTACGCTAAAACCGATGACCTTAGCGTATGCATTGTAGAAAGTATAAGCATCATCCTCTGAATTGAATTTCATTTGCAACACATCTTCCTTAGTAAGCATTCGTAAACTATCATAGGTTTGGGAAGCTAACCCTTCTTTCACATCAACAACATCATCCTTGCCATCTGGAGCAAATTGATCATCAGTTTCAGTACTGACCTCTTTATTCCTACTACTTTCAGGTTCATCCATCGTATATACAGTCGTAAATACCCTATTAGCAATTAAAACAAAACAAATCAACTAAAAAACACACCTGCCATTGTGCTGCTATAAATTAAATCTTCAGAACAAATAAATTAGCACACCTACCAGTGCCTTGCAATCAATTAAAAAAAAATATATATCCGAACATGTCTGCAAGCACCATACTATCAACTAAAACCAAACAAAAAACAAAAAAAGCATACCCGCCAATACTGTGCTATCAATTATTAATTCTTTATAGAAAATGAACAGATAAGCACACCAGCCAGTGCTCTGCTATCAATTATACGCCAATAATAAAAAAACACACCTGTAAGTACCCTACTATCAATTAAAATAAAATAAATTAATTAAAAAGCACACCTGCCAGTGCCCTGTTATAAATTAAAATCAAACAAATAAATAAAATAGCACACCCGCCAGTGCCCTGCTATTCATTAAAATCAAATAAATAAATAAGCACATCAGCCAGTGCCCTGCTATCAATTCAAAGCAAATAAATTAAAAAACACAAAAACAATTACCCTAGTATTAATTAAAATGAAACAAATAAATAAAATAGCACACCCGCCAGTGCCCTGCTATTCATTAAAATCAAAAACAAGTAAATAAGCACACCAACCAGTGCCTTGCTATAAATTCAAAAACACAGAAGCAAGTACCATAGTATCAATTAAAATGAAACAAAAAAATAAAATAGCACACCTGCCAGTGCCCTGCTATTCATTAAAACAAACAAATAAATAAGCACACCAGCCAGTGCCCTGCCACCATTTCAAAGCAAAAAAAATCAAAAACACAGAAGCAAGTACCCTAATATCAATTAAAATGAAATAAATAAATAAAATAGCACACCCGCCAGTGCCCTGCTATTGATTAAAAGCAAATAAATAAAATAGCACACCCGCCAGTGCCCTGCTATTAATTAAAAGCAAATACATTAAAAAGCAGACCTGCTAATGCAACCGCTACGGAGGAAGGGATGGAGGAGGTATAGGTTTACTTCGACGTTAAGATGGAGTAATTGAGGACCTATGACAAACAAAAACAGAACATCGAAATAGAGTTAGTAAAGAAGACAATACTTAAGAATAGTAATGATTATGGCGAGAAAATAAAGAATCTATACACGAAAAATATTATTTTGCACATCTTTTCACCTTAACAAACTGCACAAGCAATAACAGAGATGAAAGTCTACTACCTTTGTTCAAAGTATGAATAACCATTACACAAATAAACACGGACACAAATATACCACAACCAACCATTTGACCACTTCAAACAAAAATTAAATAAAAATATCCACAAAAAAGGATTATTTGATTGGATGAACTATTGGATTATTTGGTAGATCATTTTTTGGTTAATTTCCTAGTATTTCCTATGTCACAGGTGAAGCTGAGTAGCTTCTAAATCGATGGACTATTGGATTGTTTTTCTGAAAACTTCGTATCCGGCCTATTAAACTATTGGAGTACTGGATTTGGATTATTGTTATTGGATTTTCTGATCTTGATAGGACCTTAATGTTGTGCTTGCATCATGTATATGCGTAGAGATTTGGATTACCTTGTAGATTTTCTAATTTAGGCCTTAGTCCTATCAAATTTTGGCATTTCATCGTCTCCAAGGTAACTCATAAACCATTTTAGAGCATCTCCAACCTTTCACCAATTTTTTCAACTAATTTGATTTCAAATTTGAGTAAAAAAAACTTGATTTTATATGAACTACTCAAATCCTTTCATTAAAATCTTTTTAAAAACCTTCCTCTTATCCAAAATTCCCCTTTTCATCAAATTTGATCAAGAAAACCCATCTCCAATGCTTCTTTTTTTTTTCCCCATCAAATTTTGATTTACTTTATTGGTTCTCAATTTGCTAAAAAAAATAACTCTCCCTTCATGAGATTTAATGAAATAATTAGAGATAATTTTTTAACACTTTTGATGGAAAAAAAACAAAAATAACTAAATGGGTATTCAACTAAGTCACAGTAGCATCAAAATATTCATTCGTTTCTCACTTTCCACAATTCCCAAACAATTGCTACAGGTAATACATCCCAAACCACTGTAATTTTTTTTCTAATAGAAAAAACAAGCCAGCACAAGAGTAATTGTTACAAACATAATAGATTTCAATAAACAAATAAAAAATTACAGTCTCATATCAGTTACATGAGTACAAAATTCAATTACTCACACATCAAATTTCACACACTCAAGCCAAATTTCAAGTGTATATATATATATATATATGAAATCAAAACAAATACCAAAGCAAACAAACATCAAAAACCTAAACCGATTCAATTCATATTTTGACATCCTTTTTATTAAGGCTAAAGCAATCGGAGCTGATAGATACTGTATAGACACATCGATTATCAATGCTAAATTTTATATTTACTGTAAAAGAGATGAAAAATGAGACAAAATTTTATATGAATTAAAATTTTAAGGGAGCACAGTGAATTTCCTTGTGAATTATGGCAAACTTGTGAGTTTTCTTCTCATTTTGCAGCATTATTATTTTCTTCATCTCCTAATTCTCTTTTGTCTTGTTTGTCAAAAGCCGATTCAAGAACCTTAGCAAAACTCTTGGAGGAGGAGTTATGTTGTCTAAGGATGAAGCATGATGAGATCCTTCAAAGAATTAGCAACATGCGGTACTGGTCAAGATCTATGTGAATGTGCATAAAAAAATAAATATCACAATGGTCAAGATCCTCCAAAGACCATTTTTATTAAAAAGAAAGTCACTATAATGAATCGTGATGAACACCACGTTGGGTTATAACTAAATATCACAGTGGGTTGTGACCAACTTATTAAATTAAATACATTTTAAAATTCATTAGGTTCTCAAGTCAACTATTAGGTCAACTCGGTTGGTTTAGAGTCCTAATCTTAATAACTTAACAGTGAACCAATGCTGAACTAACACATGGAGAAAGAAAACTATTTTGCAAGAAATTTGGTGATGCATCTGGACACAAAACACATATTTGTAAATTATATGTATATTAACAGTAGGCCCTTCTACCTACAATTAAATAAAGTAACGACAGTCCCTTCTTAATCTGGTGTTTTTTTTTTTTAACAGATTTGACACACTGTTTTGGGTACTTTATTGTAAATAGAACTTAAGAATTTCATAACTTGTGTATTCAAGAATATGTGAATATACAAGTACAACCATCTTCTCAGGCAAAAACAAGTTTACTTCCTAAAACAGTGTAATGCAGGATATGCAAATACAAATACGAAAACTTTAAGAGGCTAAGTTATGGTGGGGTGTGTATTGGGATGCTTTATGTCTGTAGAAAACCATTACAATGTTTTTTTTGTCATATCCTTTATGATTATGCCTCTAAACTTGTTCAATGTTTCGGACTTTCATTACTCATTTAACTAAAATGGGCATGGCTAGAGTATTATTTTCTACTTTGCTGGCGTTTAATTGTTTTTGTTCTTAACTGAACTCTTTTTTGATATGCTAAGTGAAGATTTTACAAGGTTTATTCACATCAAATGATACTTGAATCCATCTGTTTTCCTTTGATTTAATTGTTGTCACTCCAACTTCAAATGCATTTCTTTTTATCTACATTTAGAGTTATACTGGATGTCTTTGTTTTTTTGGTCATTATGTTTCAAAAGGAGGCGTCATATTCTGATATTCAGATTCTATAAATCTTGTTCTAATATGTGAGTACTGCATCGATTTTTGTTGTTGTCTTTATTATTTGTTTGTTTATCTCTGTAGCTTGAGGGAGAGGAAGTTCAAAGGATGGCTAAACGTCGTCTTGAACGTGAAAGAGGCCGCAAAGAAGCTACTGCTGATATGTCAGAAGACTTGTCAGAGGGGGAAAAAGGAGATACAGTCAGTGATTTGTCGGCTCATGGTGATAACACCAAGGGCCGATTACGTAGAATTAGCTCCGTTGAGACGATGGAGGCATGGGCTAGTCAACAAAAGGGGAAAAAGCTATACATTGTCTTAATAAGGCATGGACTGAACTCTGGTCTTTCATTTTTCAAATATTGTAATGAAGAGTGCTTTGAAAATGATCAATTGTTACTGCAATAACGCATATCAATTACAAAAATTGTTTATTTATTCATGTTTTTAACATGTAATTGATTTCTTTTGAGAACTAACTTGATGAGCTGAAAAACGATAAACCTTTTTTTAAATTTTATTTTATATTTTATTTTAAAGATATCAACATGTCCTGTAGTAATTCTGTGAGGCTATGATCTCTCTCACATGTGCCTGCTTTATTAACTTATTCTTAGCTGTTGGTACTCTTGCAGCCTTCATGGTCTAATTAGGGGTGAAAATATGGAGCTTGGTCGTGATTCTGACACTGGCGGCCAGGTAGATATTGGCTGTAGGAGCTTTTAGATTCAATATCCTGATCAATTAACTCTGTTTGTGTTAGGTATAATTGCTTTACACAGTTAAAGACTTCTTCTTTTTTTTTGTATTTTTTCTTCTTTTCTTTTAGGTCAAGTATGTTGTGGAACTTACAAGGGCTTTGGGCTCAATGCCAGGAGTATATCGAGTTGATTTACTCACTAGACAAGTATCATCACCAGAAGTAGATTGGAGTTATGGTGAACCCACAGAAAAAGAGGCTAAGTTACATACAAAAGGAAAGTAAATAGATAAATAAATGGGAAGACAACAACTTTGAATACATCCATACTTTTTTGAATTCAAGGACCGCTACTATGTCCTTAGCCTAATTTGTGTTGTGGGCTTCTATTTAAGGCTTAAATTTTCAAAAAATTTTCATTGTCACGCATGTTATTCTTATCATGAAATATACAAAATCTCTCTAAAAGTAGACTTTTCCAAGAACATTCCTACCTTTTAAGGATATCAAAAAGTAAATCCAAGTGCATAAATGATTTCCACATAATGAGTCACGGATGTAAGACAAAGGATGAGTCCCACACACGGTCGACTTCACACGTGGAATCCATTTTTTGTTTCACGCTATGTCTCTTTCTATGAAAATTTTATGTGTTCATAGAACAGCTGATGCCAAAATCCCAAATCAATGTGCTTTCTAGTGATAAAAGGCAACAGATACCTTTCAAAGCGACTATATCAAATGTGAACAATATGCCTTTTGTTACAGTGGATACCTACAACGCTCAAAAGTTGATAGTTATCCAAAACACCATCTATAAAAACAAAAGCAAAAATTTCAATAGTTGTCAATTATGCCACGTTTTCTCTTACAAAGTCATAGTTGTCATACCAAGTAATCTGACTATGAAGATTCCTTGAACCAATACAACATTCTCATAAATCTTATAAATACCCAAAATTGGATAACTCTTACAACACTTCACCTTTCTTGGCTCAAAGGTTTTAGGTATTTTGCGTTCAATCTCTCTTGAAATTGTGGTCATGTTGTCTATGTTCTTCAGGTTCTCTCACTGCGGTCTAGGGTTTCATAGAATGGATATGCAGAAAGGGGGAGAGAAAAAAAGTTGCAGAGAGAGAGAGAGAGAGAGAGAGACATACCTTCAGGCAAAGTTGAGGGTAGGTCGTCTTCGCAGGGATGGCCTTCGAGGGATGGTCTTCGACGGGGAAGAGGAGTGTCTGCGTGCTGTCTCAAAAACAGAGGGGCTTTGGGAAAAAAACCAAAGAAATTTGAAAAAAAAAGAGAACCGGTTGAAGAGGTTTTCGACATTCCTAATAAAATTATTCAGCGGCTCAGATTCATTTGTGAAAATCTAATGGCTTAAAATAAATGTGTATATGATGTGCACATCTTATTGAAGTGCACATCTTAACAGCTCCCTTTTAATAGAATTGAATTAGAATAGAGAGTTTGATGTAGTGGGTGACTAGCTAAAATAGCAAAATATGGTTTTTAGCTCTAATTTGACTAAAAAATTGAAGAGGCGGGTGTGGATGCTCTATCAAAAAAAAAAAAAAAAAAACCTTAGTGTACTTTTAAAAAAAATAATACTCCAATATAACATTTCATAAAAACTCCTTAGTGTAACATTCTAATGTAACATAAAAAAAATCCTTAGTGTAACAATTTAATGTAACACACAAAATTTTTTTATTAGTGTACTTTTTTCAAAGTGTAACACTTTAATGTAACACACAAAAAAATCCTTAGTGCACCTTTTCTAAATGTAACACTCTAATGTAACACTAAAAAAAAGGATGTGGGATTGTTCAAACTATTTCAAATGAAATACAAATATTCCTTAGTAAGTTTTGAATAAATGTATAATTTCAATTTTTGAATGTTACGTTTGGAAAAAGTACACAATGAGTTTTTTTTAGTAATTTTGTGTGTGTCACATTGGAGTGTTACGTTTGAAATTATATTGATTGAACTGTTACATTTGGAAATAGTACACTAAAGAGTTTATTTTATTTATTTTTTATTTTATCTTTTTTGTATTACATTGAAGTGTTACGTTTGGAAAAATCACACTATGGAATTTTTTTTTTTTTTTAGTGTTACGTTATTACGTTTGGAAAAAATATACTATGGAGTTTTTTAGTTTGTTACATTGAAGTGTTACGTTATTGGAGTGTTACATTAAAGTGTTACGTTTTTATTCATAATGTGAGATTTATTCCAGAATGAGAAAAAATCCAAAATTTCTATAGTGTGGGTTGCCAAAATGTGTAATTTTACATTTTGATAAACTTACTTTTATCCTTAAAAAATTAAATCCAAACATATAGGTGACTACCCTTTTATGTAATTTCCACTTTAATAGGACCTTTGTATTCATAAGAAAAAAAGAGAGGACTAAACAGTTCGCAATCACATTTTAAAATTTATTAGTGCTTCACCCAAGAAAAAATATAAATAATTATCGCAAAGAAAAAAATATAACTTCACAAAAAAAAAATAATATCACAAAAAATTGTAACCTTTTTTTAATAAGAGTAATGCTAGGGAGCTCGAAAATGAGCTCCCCCGAATCCCCCTAATTTTGTTGTTTTTTTTTTTTAGAAGCAGAGAAGGTTCAGAAGCAGAAGAGGAGGAGGAGGAGGAGGAGGAGGACTGGAGGGGGCCATAACCACCGGGGGAGGAGAAAACGGAGGCGGGCCGGAGGCGAGCGACGGGCTGGGCGACGAGCTGCGATCGGAGCTGCGACGAGCTCACGATCGCCGACGATCTGCAAGCTCTCTTCTCTCCCTCTCCCTCTCCCTCTGTCTTAGAGACGACCTGCGTGAAGAAGAAGAAGAAGAAGAAGAAGAAGAAGAAGAAGAAGAAGAAAAAAAAAATCCCCAAAACGATGTCGTTTTGGAGATTAGGGGGATTAGGGGGAGTCAAATTCGAGCTCTCAAACATTATTCTTTTAATAATAACGTGGTGTGTAGCATAATGTGTCTCAAAACAAACATTGGTAGTAGTAAAACAAGGTAAAATAATTAAATTTATACATGACTATAAAGTTGTATTTAGACCATTTCAAACATCTTCTCAAATTTATAATTTAAAACACTGCCCAAGTATTATTTAAACTTAGAATAAATATAAAAAAACCAGTAATTATTGCATTAACATTTCAAACATCTTCTTAGATTTATGATTCAAACATAGTCTAAGTATTATTCAAACCTAGAGAAATAGAAAAAAATAATAATAATTATTGCATTAAAAAGTAAATGATGAATTATACTCATATCTTTTGAGATTTGAAAAAAAAAAAAATATATATATATATAATGGAAAATACTTATTCAAACCTAGAGAAGTAGAAAAAAAAAAATTTATTGCATTAAAAAGTAAATGATGAATTATACTCATATCTTTTGAGATTTGAAAAAATATATATACATATATAATGGAAAAATAACACCACAATGGTGTAAAAGGAAAAATATTACTAAATCATAAAAAAAAAATTATACACTTTAATATAATTTTTCATGATTGTATAATATTTTTCTTCTGACACCACTATGGTGTCATTTCTCAAAATATAATTAGTTTTACACTTTTGACATAATTATACTAACATTTTATTAATATGGTTAAAACAAAAAATTAATGATAATGATGGATAGGCATTGAAATAAGCAAATATAAATATATATTTTAATATAAAAGATATGATAACATAATTTTTTTTATTTATATGACTAACAAACTATATTTATGATGAATGATGAAAAATGGTTTAAGTGTCACGCAAATTAAAATTTTAAAGAAAATTAGTATAATTATATAAAAAATTGTGGAGCTAATTGTATATTTTTTAAACATCAAGAAATGTGAATATAATTTAACAAAAATAAATAGAATATAATAAAAAGGTTGTTGACTAATTTTGATAAAACTGAAATATGAGACAATATGTATGAGATGACATGGGTGTTTGGTGTGGATTAGAGGGGTGATTATAGCTTATTTTAATTTTGAAATCTGTGTCAAACTGTTTGATGCAATTTCTGCTTACAATTTTTTAGATAGAAATAGCTTAAATAAGCTGAGAAAAGCTGATTATTTAGGAGTTGGGAAAATAGTATTTTTAATTTTTGCTTTCTGATTATTAGCTTTTAGTTTATAATAAGTTACACCAAACAGCCAAATTTTGATAATGATGATCGCAACCAAATGGGCAATAAGGTAATTTCAGCAAGGCCAAAAATTTCGTCCACCGATATTCATGTTTTATGGATAAGTCTTAAAGTAGTGAAACTAATAACATGAAAAAACAAAAATAAAATGCACAAAAAATGCTAGAAATTTTAAAAATTTTACCAAAATTTTTACTAAATGTGGGATCCATATATGGTGTGGGTCTCACACCTATATAAGACATTTGGTAGAATATATCTAGCATTACTCAAAATGAACCTTAAAAAATTAAAATTATAATATATCATGACTTTTGTTTGTTTGTTTGTTTGTTTGTTTTGGGGTACAACGGAAACAAATAATATATAATGACTTTATAGTTAACATGCCATTCACATACTTCTCAACCTCTTTATGAATCATGTCGTACAGGATGGTGGTCGCAGCCATCTGATAGGTAGCCCCAGCATTTTTCAGCTCAAAAGGCATAACTCGGTAACAGTATGTACCCCACGGCGTGGTAAAAACAGTCCTTTTTTTTGTCCTTAGGTGCCATCAGAATCTAGTTATACCCAGAAAACCCGTCCATAAATGATAGCAATGCATGGCCACAAGGAAGATGACCTAACTTAATGAGACAATACTCATTTTTCAAAAGTAAAGCTACTTTCGTTCCTTCAACAAAGAATTGATAGTATCTTGGTCTCACTAGATCTGATTTGGGATGCATAGATATGAAAATTGTATGAGTTGGAAGTTTGAGAGCAATACATGTAAATAGGCCTAATTGTAAAAGTATAATATTTGTGAATTTTTTTTTTGCATAAAAAAATCAGTTCATTTTTCATATTTTTATGTATTTATTAATTTAAAAATTTTTGTTTTACAAATATTTTACTGTTTAGATACATCTTAGTAAGGTGTATCTAAAAAAGTAAAAAAATTACTTAAAATTTTTAAAACTTGGGCAGCTCAAGTTGAACACTCGATGATGAAATATTACATTGTACAAATGTTCAATTTCCTCTGCAAGAAGCTTCGGTTTTGAGAGGCAATTGGCGATGACTCACCTCATGCTGCTGGGGATCTTCCTCTTCTTCTTGGTTTTAAGGCTTCTTCCTTCATCTTGCACTTCTGAACCACGAGTACTACTTTTCTCCTTGGCTATATTTGCAACTTCCCTATTCTCCAACAGGGTGACAAACTAGGTTGGTTCTGTATCCAGAATTGAGGCGCATATAGGGTACCTCAACCTATGGGGCACCCTTGTGAGTCATTCCTAGATTTTTGAGTCGTTTTGGGCCCTACTTTTTGGAGATTTTGATTTGCTCTTTTCATTTAAATTTAAAGCTATATTATTCTATTAATACCTAGTCACTATAAATAAACCCAAAAGCGATTTCTTTGCCAGACTATGGACCAGGTGATTCTGGATGTCCCATTTCCACCATCTACTAACGTGAGGACTACAGATGTTATCATAGATATGGTTGAGCTTGAGGTCCTTGTTTAGTTGAGTTTATTTATTTTTTTCGTTTGTACTTCTCCAGGTAGGTTTTAATAACTACCCATGCTTGTAGATTCGAAAGTCACCAGAACGTGGGAAGTGATTAGTACCATAATGGGTTTGTCTCGTTTAATAAAGACTTTAGTATGAACGATGTGTATTTATATGATAACATACTTATGTGATTATGAATGGCTTCTTTTAAACCTATTCTCTCTAAATTTGAGTACTCACTTGCTCTTATTTTTCATGGGATGTTGTAGGTTTTGGCCATTTCTTTGAATGGTCTAGCACATAATAGATATTTCAGATTTATCAAATATACAGAACGACCTTGGGCCCATCCTACACATTTATACTTCATCAAGTACATAGCATATCATTAAGATTTCATTACAACAAATCTAAACCCACTTTAATCCACCTTAATTGAAGAATGACACCCACTTTAATATTGCATTAAAGTCACCAAAAAATCAAATTTTCTAACAATCCCCCGCATGAATAAAAATTGACCGAATAATAACAAACGGACAACGCTTAACAACAAAGACTCAGAAAGAGTGCAACGGAATAATCCCAGCATCAGAAAAGGTAGCTTTTGGCTTTGAACCCCTCCTAGTGAAGTCTATCAGATTCCATTCTTTGTTTTTTAATCAAAGAGTTGTTTTTAATAAAAGGTTGTCGTTCAAGCATAAGAAACTTGAAATCTTAATCATAAATATAGGAATAAAAACTCTTACCACTTAATCTATAGGCATATTGTGATATTTACTTTGCTAAAAATGGAATAAATGATTAAAGTGGGTTGCGTTGGCATCATTTATTAGCTACCGAAAACCGATGGCAATGGTTGGTTGCGTGAAGGTGTCATTGTAACTACTATCTAATCTCCACCACCACAGATCCACCTCTTCTTTTCTGTTCTTCTCTCTAGCACTCTCCTGCACTCTTCATACGATTACCACACATTATGAAACCCTTCCAAAACACTTCTCAAACTTGCTACTCTACTTATACCTAAGCATTCCAAAGTGACTATTTGTCACCCAAACTCCAATATCCACTAATTCGGTTAACCATTCAATAAAACTTAAATTTTGACACTCAAACATCCACAGGTTGCCCTAAATCAAATACTCCAAGGTAGAGCTCCACACACCATTCCCCATACTTCTAGAATTTCACCATACTCGTCAAATACACGTTGCACTAGCACTATGCACCTTAAAAAGTTCACACTTCCTTTTAGGAAGTGGGGATGCTGCTGTGCAGCAACGGTTGTTGTGCGGCAAAACGGGCCCATTTCGAGGCCTATTTTGATAATTCAAATCTTTCACATTTTAAAATACATCAAGTAGAAGATATCTTCAAAAAATCAAGTTAATCGGATATCGTTTATCCATTCATCCATTCACATTTATATTCATTTTAATACTTTAACTCACAATTATTATTTATTTTTGTAGATACAAATGTCAGTGGATGAATGGATAAATAATATCTGATTAATTCAATTTTTTTACAAACATCTTCTACTTAATATATTCTAAAATGTGAATAATTCGAATCATCAAAATAGACCCTAAAATAAACCCATTTTACCACATAAAAGCCACTGCTGTGCGGAGCGTCCCCACTTCCCCCCTTTTATAACCAGTGGGTGTACATGTGCTGCGCAAATATGACCATTATAGAAATGTATAATTTAAAATAGGTGAGTGAGGGAATCGGATATATTTTTTTACTGGCCATTTATTTTATTTATTTTTTAAAAAAATAATTAAAAAGTCACTAAAAATGTTAAAAATCTAAAAAATATACAAATATAAAAGATTCTATTTGCTCTCAATTTTTTTTACTTTTTTTTTTGTAACAAGATAAAAACCATTTCAAATATATTAAAAAAATAGAGTATAAAATAATATCATAACTCATATAAGATTAATTATAACCGGTTCTATATCCACATATATATATATTTTTTAAAAACCGAGTATAGAGGGAAGAGGGATAGGGTTTGATACCTCTGTATTGAAACCTGGAATAGTTGAAGATGAAGGTAAATATCAGAAATTGGAGCTGTCTTACATAAAATATATATATATATATATAAAATAGTATAGGGGGAGAGGGATAGGGTTTGATACCTGTGTATTGAAGCTTGGAATCATTGAAGATGAAGGTAAATATAAAAAATTGGAGTTGCCTTCAATCCTCAAATATGGATTAAGATGATAATTAAAATAAAATACAGTTAAAGATTGATCTAAAATATAAAATTAGATTAAAATATAAAATAAATAATAATTAAGGACTGATTTAAAATATAGCTAGATTAAAAAGAGGAATTATAATAAATAATTAAAATTTTATGATTGTGATTTAATTGAATTAATATTAAACATTAAAAATTATATGTACGTGAGATGAGAGAAAAAAAAATAACCAAAAAGGGGGGGGGGGGGGGGGATGAGGTTTTAGGGTATTATAGCCATTTCACAGTTATAGTGTAACGGAATTAACAATTCCACTTTGGTCTAAAATCATATAGGGATTTTCTGACAATATTTGAATTATAGAGGAAGAAAGTGCTCTTGGCAAATCACAAAAGAGTAAAATGAATTTTTTTTCCTTAAAATAATTATTCTAAACTTTTTTCTTTTAAATGTCCATTTATAGTAGAAGAGTCAAAACCCCAATTTTGATATTAAATTTTATCTTAAGGAATAAAAATGTTGAATAAACTTTTCTTTGTAAATAAATCTTAGTAAACCATAAGATAAGGTAAAGAAATCAATATAAATATAAGTACTATCCAAACCACGAGAAGAAGAAAAGAAAAAAAAGAACACTTTAAAAGAAAATTAACACCATTAAAAAATTGTAAAATAAGGGTTAAATTACACTCACCCCTCTTAAAGTTTTGATAGAAAAATACAATTAGTCTTACATTTTAATATAATTACACTAATCTTTCTTTTAGTATGACTAAAGTAATTGGAACTAATTACCCAAAAAAATAAATTAAACTAATGCTAATAGCGAGTAAACACTAAAATAAATAAAGATGAATATACATTTTAATATTCACACAACTAACAAATGATGAAAAGTGGCGTAAATGTTACATAAGTTAAAATCTTAATTATAGCAAAAGTATAATTTATTATATGAAAAGCATGGAGCTAATTATATATTTTTTAAATTTCAAGGAGGTGAACATAAAATAAAAAAATAATAATAAATATAAAAACGTAGTTTAGTAATTTTGCCCAAACTTTCGAGGCATTGGATATGAGATGGCATGACGTGCCATGTGATGATTATGATGATCATGATCTGAGGCCAAGGGGCAGTTGGGTAATTTCAGGAGGGCCGAAAGTTTCGTCCGATGGGATTCATTCTTTATATACAGAGATAGAAATAAAAAAGAAAAATATTGCCAAAATTATACAATTATTTAAATTTGTTTTGTAAATAAAAATTATTAGACATTGATTCAGCTTGTTTGGTTTCAGAATTCAATGTTCATTTTTTAAAAAAATTAAAATTTTTTGTTTTTCATATATATATATATTTTTTATTTTTGCTAAATTTTTTTAACAGTTTAATTATATTTTTAAAATTTTTAGATATATCTAACATAAATACACTTAAAAAGTATAATATTTGTGAAAAAATCTTTTAAAAATTCACTAAATATCAAAAATATTAAAATTTAGCACATTTTTGTATTCTTATGTATTTATTGATTTTTTAAAATATTTTTTTAACAAATATTTTACTTTTTAAATAAATCTAAGTAATATGTGTTCAAAAATGTAAAAAAAATGTTTAAAATTTTAAAAATATTCGTTAACAACAAAAAAATATATATAAATTAAAAAACTTAATTTTTAAAAAATTGAATTCAAAAAATTGAAATAAAACACAGTAAATAATTTTAATATCAAAGGTTTTTGAAAATATGTCAAAAATGTATCAGAGATACATTTCATTTGAATGGTTCAGATCAATTCTAATAACCATCCATGGCTGAGATGATTTTCATTCCCATCCAAACGTGCTCTCTCTCTCTCTCTCTCTCTCTCTCTCTCTCTCATGTCTGCCCAAACACGCTTTCAGTACCACACACGTCTTTAACGCCCTTTCTACACGTTCTCTCTCACATTCTCACAGAAGAGACCTAAAAATGAAAATCATCATCATCATCATCTTCGAACTCGCCACTATCGCCTCCGTCTTCGCTTCCTTCATCTACCCCCTCAGCTTCTTCACCCATGCTTCTCACAATGCCTCATTGCTCTTCCTTTGCCTTTGCTATTGTTGATTGCGCCGCCCCTCTTCTGCAAATCGTCAAATCAGTGGTTTCTGGTTAGATTCCTTCCTACTAGCTTGAATTAAAACTCAAATTTTCATCATCATCATCATCTTCGAACTCGCCACCATCGCCTTCGTTTTCGCTTCCTTCATTTACCTCCTCAGCTTCTTCACATATGCTTCTCACAACGCCTCCTTGCTCTTCATCTGCCTTCGCTATTGTTGATTGCGTCGCCCCCTTCTGCAAATCGTCAAATCAGTGGTTTCTGGTTAGATTCCTTCATATTAGCTTGAATTAAAACTCAGCGATTGTTACCGTGCGGCGTTGATTTGACATAAGGCGTTGCAGAGTCTCTCATGGAGGTCTCTCTGATCTCTCTAATTTCTGTTATTTGCAATTTTTATTTTTGTTCAAATTTTATGTTGTAGATAGAACATAAAATAAGATAGAACTATTTTATCAAATCAGTTGAGTAGTGGTTTGTTGAATAATGGTTTGTTGGTGTTTGTTGCTGGAGATTGAACTGCTTTGCTGAATAGTGGTTTGTTGGTGTTTAGCCATTTAAGGTGTTTTTGATCTATCTTAGTAAGTAATCTATGGTTTTTCAGGATGTGGGCTGATTTTTGAATTCAGGCTCTTAGGTAGGTAGTTGTTTTAGATAAAAATGCATTACTCTAATCTATATAGCTTTCCATTCACTGGAAACGAAGGAAAACAGATGAGGATGTGAAATTGAAAATTTTAAAAAGAAAAAAAAAATGCCTTTCTTGGCTAAGTGTCTGTGTCCATCTTTTTCACCTAGAATAAAAGTGATCATCTTTATTCCTCTAATTTCAATATTCTTTTTATTTATATATTTACTTACATAAGTTGTTGATTTACAGATTTATCTCTCATTATGTTATGCTCTAATTGCTTTGGCTACGGGAGCTTATCTGCACATCCTTTGGAATATTGGAGGCCGGGAAGCATTGTTTGGCTGCTCTCAAGCCCTCCATATGAAAAGGTAGGCATCTCTTTCTTTTGTGTTTTTTTGCACTATTTGCTGTCATTTATTTGTTTTGCATACATGATTTTAATTTTGAGGGTTTCACTCTTGATGGCGGCTGCACTCTTTGAAGGGGCTTTAATTGGTCCACTGATTGAATTGGCTATTGAAATTGATCCAAGGTAAATGTTCGTTCTATCTACTCTTTCACTTTTTTAGTGGTTTTGATAATTATTTGTAATTGCGTTTCTTTCTTTTGGTTTCGTGGGTTATTCTATTAGAGGACTATTCCTACAAACCCTAACAAGAACAGAGTCTTTGATCATCGAACCATTTTTTGGTAATTGTGGAAAGGGGTTTCATTTCTTTGACATTTGAGCCTTTGGGGACCTACATCGCTCGCGCTCTCTCTGTCACGACCCAAACCTGGTACCCAAAGGCTCGGCGTCGTAACAAGATAAAAATAACATAATTCAAATAATTTTGTAGTCGCAGCGCAAACGGATAAATTAAATAAAATAATTGGGTACCAACTGGTTATTTAAAAGGAAACAAAACATAGTCATTTGAACTTTATTGTATTACAAGAGTTCAAAACAAAACAGACAAAAATAAAAAAAAAAAGATTTAAAAAAACAACACAGCGATTCAATTTCCATATTAATCCCGCTAAACCTCATCACTTGAAAGGGTAACAGCTATAAGCACATAGCAGAGTGAGAAATATTATACTGTGAGTATAGGGGCACAAAATAGCCATGGATAATTATTTAAGCTAAAACATTTACATAATTTGAGTTGAATACACAAATAAATTAAGTGGCAGAAACGGAAATAAATCACTATAGCCACGGTACAGAACATGGGTCACTAAAGTGACAATCACTACAGGGGTTAATGGATCCATGACAAACAGGGGACCACAAAGTGGTCAAACGGGGGCCAATGGTTATTTAAGTCTCCCAAGGCATGGGACTCCCGTGGTGGTACTTATAGAAAATAATTGTTTACAAGATCATGGTCAAATATTCTTTAAAATTTAAACAAACATATCTATGGGTTTCATTTTAAACAAATAAAGTTTAGAAAATAATCTACGTAATTGAAATATTAACCTAACCATAAAACATAATTTATATCAAATAAATTGTGGTAACTCAAAACATTCGTAAAATATATTATGGTAACTTAAGACATGTAGAAAATATATTATAACAACTCAAGGTATAATAAAACTCACCTAAAAATTACTCCTAAATTATTTTGAGCTTCTCCCCGTTTCTTGCGTTCCTAGCTCGAAAACTCTATATTGATTATAGCACTGTATGTACTTGTTGGATGTCTTCTTCTACACCACCCTTCCTATTTATAAAAGACCAAGAGTGAGGCACAAGCAACACGTTGGTATTTTCTCTCAATGCCACCTGTCTTAGAGGCTTCTATGTAGGCTATCTGTTAGGCCTTGCTTTTGTCTCATGCATTCACCAGGGGCTAATGGCAACCATGTTGCTTCTACTTGCCACGTTATTGGTTTGTTGGTATTTGAGGGGTGAAGCCACGTGTCCTATATCATGAGTCACCTAAATTAATTTAGCTTTATAAAATTCTAAGGGTTATTACTCCTTTGGTGAATCATAATGATTCCTAAAATTACGTATAATTATAAGTTAGGTTCACGTCTAAAAACCTCACTACCAAACTATAAAACATCACTTACCACTTACTAAAATATTTAATGTGTGGCGTTTTACAATTTATTTCCTTAACAATTTAATCGATAAGTTCCCAATTTCCTAAATTATGCATTTATTAATTATTATTTTTATTTATTGATTTATTTATCTATTTATTTTTGAGTTCTATTTATTGAAATTTTAAATTTTAAAAAAAGGAAAATTGGGTGTCACATTTCTCCTCTCCTTAAAAGAAGTTTGTCCCCAAACTTGACGTACCTTGGTTTTCGAATAGGTGTGGATATTTGGCCCGCATTTGGCTTTCAATTTCCCACGTTGCTTCTTCGACATGATGGTTTCTCCATAAGACTTTTACGAGAGGTATAGTCTTATTTCGGAGGACCTAGTCACAGTGATCAAGAATCTGTACAGGTTGCTCTTCATAGGAGAGGTCTTCTTGAATTTCCAGGTTCTCATGATCGACAACATGCTCTAGATCTCGAAGATATCGACGAAGCATCGAAACGTGAAACACATTATGCACATTGGATAGTTCAGGTGGAAGCGCAAGGCGATATGCCACAGAACCAATCCTTTCGAGTATCTCGAATGGGCCGATGTAACGTGGGTTTAACTTTCCTCGCTTCCCAAATCGGATAACCCCTCTCGTTGGTGAGATCTTTAGGAACACATGATCGCCCACTTGAAATTCTAAGTCTCGTCTTCGTGTATCTGCATAGCTTTTCTGGCGACTCTGAGCAGTGCGAATTCGTTGCTGGATGAGTTGGATTTTATCGCTTGTTATTTGCACGATCTCGGGGCCTAATAATTTTCCGTCTCCGACTTCTGTCCAACACAGAGGTGATCGACATCTCCTTCCATACAGTGCCTCGTACGGTGCCATTCCAATACTTGCATGGTAGCTATTATTATACGCGAACTCCACCAAAGGTAGATGATCATCCCAGTTACCTTTGAGGTCTAACACACACAAACGTAACATATCTTCCAAAGTCTGGATCGTCCTTTCAGATTGCCCATCAGTTTGAGGGTGATAAGCCGTGCTAAACTTCAGAGTGGTTCCCAAAGCTTCTTGCAATTTGTTCCAGAAATGAGACACGAAGCGAGGGTCTCTATCGGATACGATTGAAACTGGGGTGCCGTGTAAGCGAATGATTTCCTTAATGTATAGAGTGGCGAACTTAGAAAGAGAGTACATGATTCTGATTGGTAGAAAATGCGCCGACTTCGTCAATCGATCCACGATAACCCATATCGCATCATTCTTCGAGACTGATTGCGGTAGTCCGACCACGAAGTCCATAGTAATGTGTTCCCACTTCCATTCAGGAATAGGGAGTGGTTGCAACATTCCTGCAGGTCTCTGATGTTCTGCTTTAACTTGTTGACAACGCAGGCATTTGGAGACATGGCTGGCTATGTCTTTCTTCATTCCTGTCCACCAAAAGTGTTCCTTCAGATCGTGATACATCTTCGTATTGCCAGGATGGATCGCAAACCTCGAGCTATGAGCTTCTACCAAGATCCTTTTCTTGAGTTCTGGAAGGTTGGGTACGCAAATTCGATTTCGAAATTTTAGCATTCCATTGCTTATCGTGAAATCAGGATCGGGCGTGCTTCCTTGTTCCTCGTACTTTTTCTTCAAAAGTTTATCTTCACATTGGCGGGTTCTAATTTCTTCAATCAACTCAGGTTCCACGATTATGTTGACGAGCAGTCCATGGATCTTGCGGAGAATAAGGGTACATGCCAAACTTTTGGTTATTTTTCGACTTAATGCGTCTGCTACTACGTTAGCTTTGCCGGGATGGTGATGGATCTCTATATCATAGTCCTTCATAAATTCTAGCCATCGTCGTTGCCTCATATTCAATTCCTTTTATGTAAACAGATATTTGAGACTCTTGTGATCAGTGTAAATTTCACAAGTTGCACCGTAGAGATAATGACGCTAGATCTTGAGAGCGAAGATCACCGCAGCCAACTCTAGATCATGAGTTGGTAGTTTCTTTCGTTAGTCTTTAGTTGGCGGGAGGCATAAGCAATGACCTTCCCATTTTGCATAAGAACGCAACCCAAACCATTGTATGAGGCATCGCTATAAATTACAAACCCTTCTGCTTCCGTGGGGAGTGCTAGTATAGGAGCCGTCACGAGTCTGTTCTTCAATTCTTGGAAGTAACGTTCTTGCTTGTCCGTCTATTCGAAGGGCCTGTTCTTCTGAGTTAGCTGGGTCAAGGGTGAAGCTATTTTCGAGAAATCTTGCACAAAGTGCCGGTAATAGCTGGCTAGGCCCAAAAAGCTTTGAATCTCAGACACGTTAGCAGGTCGTGGCCAATCCACGATTGCTGCAACCTTTTGGGGATCAACTGAGATGCTATCTTTGTTAATGACGTGACCGAGAAAGCGTACACTAGTGATCCAGAATTCTCATTTCTAATTTGACATAAAGCTTGTGATAATGTAGTGTTTGTAGAACTCTTCGTAGGTGGTCCTCATGATCTTCTGGCGATTTGGAGTATATAAGAATGTCGTCAATAAAGACAATGATGAACTCGTCAAGATAGGGTTTGAACACTCGATTCATGAGGTCCATGAAGGCCGCTGGAGCATTTGTGACGCCAAATGGCATGACGAGAAACTCGTAGTGCCCGTAATGAGTTCTGAAGGCAGTCTTTTCAATACTTTCTGTTTTGACTTTTAGTTGATGGTAACTAGAACGCAAGTCAATTTTTGAGAATACTTGGGCGCCTTGCAGTTGATCAAACAAGTCGTCAATTCGTGGTAGAGGGTACCGGTTCTTGATGGTGACTTTGTTCAGCTCCCGGTAATCAATGCATAGCCTCATTGTACCATCCTTTTTCTTTACGAACAGTACCGGAGCTCCCATGGTGAGGTACTTGGTCGGATGAAGCCTTTGTCCAGTAGTTCTTGGAGTTGGGTTTTTAGTTTTTTCAATTCTGTCATGGACATGCGGTAAGGGGTCTTCGAGATTGGTTGTGCACCAGGTTGGGTTTCAATGGTGAATTCAATTTCTCGGTCAACTGGGGTACCAGGCAGGTCTTTAGGAAATACATCCGGGAATTCTCGAACCACAGGGATTGCATCAAGTGTGGGGGTCTCTTGTTGAGTATCGATCACATAACAGATACAACTACAACAACCCTTTCTTAGCAGTCGTTGGGCTGTCATGAAGGATATAATACATGGAGGGGGAGAGGCTCCAGTTCCTTCGAAGATAAGCTCGAGTTGGTTTGGTGACCGGAGGAAGACCTTTTTGGCTTCACAATCGATGGAGGCACAGTTGGCAGCTAACCAATCCATTCCTAAGATCACATCAAAGGTACTAATGCAGAGGGGAATCAAATCTACATGTAAGGTTTCACCTTTTAAGGATATAGTACAAGATTTGTACACATTAGTACTAAGGGCAGAATTACCAGAAGGAAAAGACACAGATAATACATATCCTAAGGGTTCGGGTGTTGATGCCAACTTGGTAGCAAAGTGTGGTGTAACAAAAGAATGAGTTGAGTCAGAGTCAAAGAGAACATGGGCTAAGTGACCACAAACAGAAAGTGTACCTGACACGATGTTCTCTGTAACTTCTGGGTTTCTAGGTACTATGGCAAAGGCTCTTCCTTGGCCTTTTTGGTCCTTTCTCACTCCTCCAGGTACCACAGGTTTTCAGACTAGTTCAGAGGGGCTGACGAGCTTTGGACAATTTCTCAGCAAATGGCCAACTTGGCCACATTTAAAGCATGCTTTCGTATCTCGACGGCACTGTCCTCAATGAGTCCTTCCACAGGTAGTGCAAGCTGGAATGGTGTCACCTCTGGGATTTGTAGGACCTTGATTGCTTGAACCGGTTGAATTGGTTATGCTTGTATTTATTTTCTTGGGAGGTGCGGCACCGAGCCTTCTGTTATCTCTTTCCCACAATCGCTTCTTTTGGCTTGGTTTCCCAGAACGCAAGGTTTTAATCCCTTTTTCTGCAATGTATGCTTGATTTACCACCTCCGCATAAATTAGTAGTTTCAAAACCTCCAACCTGTCTTTAATTTCAGGATCCAATCCCGCTTCAAATTTTTTGGCTTTTCGAGCTTCGGTGGGGATGACGTATGTCGCGAATCGGGCCAGTTGCGTGAACTTGCTTTCATATTCAGCCATTGTCATGGTTCCTTGCCTTAGATGTATGAATTTCGACGCCTTTCGTTCCCGCAGCGAATCTGGAAAGTATTTTTCATAGAATACCTCCAAGAATCTGGCCCAAGTCACAATATCTTCTTTCGCCAAGGTAAGTAGCCACCATTCTTGTGCATCGTCTTTGAAGGTGAATGTGGCGAAAGTCACCTTCTGTCTTTCTGAGCAAGGCAGCGTGTGGAAAATTTTCTCCGTATCTCTAACCCAAGCTTCTACCACCAGTGGGTTTGTGCTGCCGGTAAATATGGTAGGTTTCAAGTCCTAGAACTGTTTTATAGTAGTTGGCTCTTCTCGTTGTTTAGGCAATCCATTGTTAGCGTTGGTTTGTAGGGCTCATAGAAAACTAGTTACTGCTCTTTCCATGATTTGCTCCATTTGGTCAGCACCATTAACCGATGATTCGGTTCCATTTCCATTATTAGCCATCACTATAAGGTGAAAATGGTTAGTGGACTTCTTCTTCTTCTTCTTTTCCTTTTTTTTTTTTCCGAATCAATTATTATCGCAATATTATATCTATGATTCATAATGATATCATAATGACATATACATACATTACTTACATAACACCGGTTTTACTTATATAAGGAAAAGATACAAGTACAACACACTTAGATAACGGTCAGGTGTTAGTGTCTAATTCTACTGATACAAAATTGGATTAGGCTAATCATCGTCAGGTTATAAAAGGATCATCTAGAAGGGGCTGTTAGGCCACCACCATGAGAACTGACTCCAGAAAACTAGCCCATGGAATAACTCTACAAACTCACTCTGCATGAGGGATTCGAACTCCCACCCACTGTGCTCTATCCCAAAACAACTCCATACCACCTGAACTATGTAGACAGGAGCACCGTGATCATAACCCCAAAATTCTCGTTTGGTAATTCATACCGGTACCTCCAAGTATGATGCACTATTAGTGAAGTCCACAGCTGAGGTATAGACAATATGCTGTGGAGGGGGTGTCGTGGTGCGGATATGGCTGCTAGGATATGCGTGTCCCCTCCGTTCCGCAAAGCCTAGGGGTAGAGGTGCGACCAAAAAATGCGACTGCTCTAAGTCCGGAGCAAGGCCAATGACGCAGGTCGGCCTTATATATCTCTCACGAGTGCTACCTCGGCTAAGTCTCCAAAATAAGAAATCCTCATCGGGGTCGGCCTGCAAATACACGGGTCGTCCCATGAGTCGGTCTAGCGCGGGGTGGGCTTGCCTAACAAGACTCTCCGAATCAGCCCAGCCCTCTAATAAGTTTGGGACAAGATGAACTCCTGGGGGCTCGAACCAAAACAACTCCATGAGATTGGTCATTTCCTACAACACAGGAAAACTTAGCCTAGATATTGTAACATGGTTTACTTGTGTTAGACATATCACCTAATATCAAATAACACAAATTTTTTTTTGAATATATTATATATGTAATTTTTTTTTGAAATATATATATATATATGTATATATTTTTTCAATTTAGTTAATGTGAATTTCAATTAATGTAAATAAAATTAATGTGAATAATTGTATAGAAAATTTCAAAAACATATACAATTTTGTTTTATACATATATTTTTTTTCTTGGAAATAATTTTTCAATTCACATTATGCGAAAATTATACGGAAAATTTCAAAAACTTAACACTATTTATTCTTTTTTTTAATAAAAAATCATTGCTTTGATACCACTTTTGTCACGACCTAAACCTAGTACCCAAAGGCTCGGCGTCGTAACAAGATAAAAATAAAATAATTTAAATAATTTTGTAGTCGCAGCGCAAGCGGATAAAATAAATAAAATAATTGGGTACCAACTACTTATTTAAAAGGAAACAAAACATAATCATTTGAACTTTATTGTATTACAAGAGTTCAAAACAAAACAGACAGAAATAAAAAAAAAAAAGATTTAAAAAAACAACACAGCGATTCAATTTCCATCTTGATCCCGCTAAAGCTCGTCACCTGAAAGGGTAACAGCTATAAGCATATAGCAGAGTGAGAAATATTATACTATGAGTATAGGGGCACAAAATAGCCATGGATAGTTATTTAAGCTAAAACATTTACATAATTTTAGTTGAATACACAAATAAATTAAGTGGCAGAAATGGAAATAAATCACTATAGCCACGGTACAGAACATAGGTCACTAAAGTGACAATCACTACAGGGGTCAATGGATCCATGACAAACAGGGGACCACAAAGTGGTCAAATAGGGGCCAATGGTTATTTAAGTTCCCCAAGGTATGAGACTTCCGTGGTGGTACTTATAGAAAATAATTGTTTACAAGATCATGGTCAAATATTCTATAAAATTTAAACAAACATATCTATGGGTTTTATTTTAAACAAATAAAGTTCAGAAAATAATCCACGTAATTGAAATATTAACCTAACCATAAAACATAATTTATATCAAATAAATTATGGTAACTCAAAATATTCGTAAAATATATTATGGTAACTTAAGAGATGTAGAAAATATATTATAACAACTCAAGATATAATAAAACTCACCTAAAAATTACTCCTAAATTATTTTGAGCTTCTCTCCGTTTCTTGCGTTCCTAGCTCGAAAACTCTATATTGATTATAGCACTGTGTGTACTTGTTGGATGTCTTCTTCTACACCACCCTTCCTATTTATAAAGGACCAAGAGTGAGGCACAAGCAACACGTTGGTATTTTCTCTCAATGCCACCTGTCTTAGAGGCTTCTATTTAGGCCATCTGTTAGGCCTTGCTTTTGTCTCATGCATTCACCAGGGGCTAATGGCAACCATGTTACTTCTACTTGCCACGTTATTGGTTTGTTGGTATTTGAGGGGTGAAGCCACGTGTCCTATATCATGAGTCACCTAAATTAATTTAGCTTTATAAAATTCTAAGGGCTATTACTCCTTTGGTGAATCATAATGATTCCTAAAATTACGTATAATTATAAGTTAGGTTTACGTCTAAAAACCTCACTACCAAACTATAAAACATCACTTACCACTTACTAAAATATTTAATGTGTGGCGTCTTACAATTTATTTCCTTAACAATTTAATCGATAAGTTCCCAATTTCCTAAATTATGCATTTATTTATTATTATTTTTATTTATTGATTTATTTATCTATTTATTTTTGAGTTCTATTTATTGAAATTTTAAATTTTAAAAAAAGAAAAATCGGGTGTCACACACTCTCTCTCTCAAGTGATTTTTGTTGATTTACATAAATAAGTATATATGTGTGTGTGTCAAAAAATATACCTTTTTGTTATATAGGTTTGTTCGGAGATGTGTTTGATGAATTAGCTCTTCACACAACTACATAACAATCGTTAACTACTACTTTTTTCGTGAACCGTATAGTTATATGTAAATGGGGTTTGTTGTTTATATAGAATTTTATATGTTAGCACTTCCCAATTTGATGTGTTGGTTTGATGATGAATAATATTGGGGAGCAATCATGTGTGTATTGTTTAAATATGTTTTCAAATATAATTATTTATTTATTTATTTATTTTCAAATATAATGATCTGAGACATAATTTTGGATGTGAAGAATGCATGAACAAATGGGAGAAATGGGGAATTTCTTAAGTAGGCAGGAGGGTTTTTGAAAAATGTATCAAAATATATCAATGGTTGAGATCAATCTAAGTATACCTACCAATCAATTCTTAACAATGGTCAGATACCGATTATTCTTTGTTTTTCCTTTTCCCCTCCCTTTTTCTGTCTTTTGTTTCCTGGCTCTTTTTTATTTTTTAGATAACTGAATGAAGAATTCTGTTCGAAATCAAAATTATAGCGTTGATAGGAAATTGATTGACTGGAATACAGGGAGACACTAAGCCTAGGCACAAAACACTTTTCCTGATGATGGTTTATCAGACAGACTTATGTCACTGGGACTCAAGTATGTGTTCCAACTCCAAGGTTTATTTGGTAGCACAGTTCTCATTATTGTTCATTGTTGGTTTTTAAATAATTTCTTCTTATATGTGTTTTTTTTTTTAAAACTCTTTTTTTTTTTTTTCTTCAGTTGGCCTTCCATGTGTTTTGTATTAGCCACAACTGGTTGCATATGAAATGCTTGATAAAAAGATTCAGTTATAAGGATCATTTGTTGACAGATGTATTATCATGTGCAACATGTCTCCTATTTGGAACTCTAAAACCTTTGTACACTTGAGAAAAGTCTAATTTCTATATTCAAACATATTATTGTGATTTGTGAATAAGGTACTGCAAATCCAAAGAAAAATCAAACACTAAATTTTCATTAACTTTTACATTTGATTTATTGTTTCTAGATTTATAGATGTTCAGTTAGGTGATTTTTGTGTAGTTAGTTTAGTTTATAGTTATAGTTATAGTTAGTTCAGTTTATAGTTATAGTGAGCTTTTGAACTTTTAAAAATTTGTAGTGGGTTTTGTAATTTTTATAATTTTTGTATTTGTTATGTTGTACACAACTTGAGACAATAAAGAGCCAAATAAATGGAAAAATTTCTAACCAGACTGAAACAAAGGAAGTGTGAATACTGGAATTTACTGTCAAAATTAGTTTTTAAAGTCTCATTCTAGTATTTGTATTAATGAAATTGCCTATTTGCCGTGATTCGTTAACGGTCAATAGAAATATTAACTTGAAATTTTTGTTATTTGGTTTATAGTCGTGCAACTTGTTGTCACTAGAATGTTGTGTTGAACTTTTTGTCCATCTCCTTCATGACCTTAAGGGGCTTCAAGGTTATGTACATTTTTAAGGTTATTTTAGATTGTTTATGGGTCATTTAGATTGAGCTCCATACTGTTATTATTAGAATTCCATTCTCCCAAACTCACAAATTTTTGAATTAATTTAATACATTTTATTTGAATTCCATTCTCCACAATTAATTACAACACCTCCTCCACAATTAATTAAACTCATCTCATTCTCTCTCTCACGGCTCATTTGTTTATTAAACCCATCCAAGCACCAAGAACTTTGTAATCCACCTGAGATATAACCGGATCTATATTTGAACTGGTAGTGTATTTGGGTTTGGATTTGTGATTTTCATTAAGTAAGTTATGACTCTCATTCAAAGCTCAAACTTGAGCAACAATGGAGCTCAAATAGGAAGAGAGAGATGTAGAGGAAAAAAAAGAGACAGAGCTCTCTGTTAAAAAAACCCACTTAGGTCTGCTTTCCTTTTCTAAGAATAGTATTGTTTTTATATTAAATAATCTATATAATAAGATGGAAGGGTTGGGATTACAATTATATTAAATTAATAATTTACTAAATAATGTTGGGATTACAATTATATTTTAATTCCAACATTATTAACACTGTGCCTTCAGGCACGGGCATACGCTAGTATTATAATGTAATAGATAAAAACAAATTATTTAATCCTTTAAATATATATTTTTATTATTATAAAAGTAAGGTGCGTTTGTGAGAGAGAAAAAAAGTGGTACCGTATGTATGTGTGAGAGTGCGTGTTAGGAGAGAGAGAGAGAGAGTGACCTGTCTATGTTTTGGTGGAAAAATTATTTGGTATTCAACAATGCTAGGTATCATGAAAAATCTTTCATGAAAATAATCATGAAAGTTTTGTAACCCTTGGATTACACTTAGAATAAAGCACCACACACTAATCAAGATAATTCAAAGATCATAACTCTTTCATGATTATTTTCATGAAAGAATTTTCATAATCCCTAACTTTTCTCTTTGACATTTTTAAACGCCATGCACTCATGCTCTTTACAATTATTATAGATCAAATTTTTTATTATTTTTTAATCACTTAATATAAATTTTATTTACTCCATCAATCAAAACACTAAACACACGACAGGAAGTGGCACCACCTCGCAAAGAAGCAAAAGCACCGCCCGGCCCTTCTTCTTGCACATTTCTCCCCATAAATGACCCGCGCCATTGCTAAAATTCACTGATGAACCTGTTTGTCCTGGTGCAAAACTGTGTCATGACTCATGTTCAGTTGGTTGATTCTTGAATAATTAGATATTTATTACTAGTTATGGAGTGTCTCTTGCATGTTCAAGTTTTTCTTCTTGGGGAAGGAGCAGGGGGTCACATGCCTCCACTCCTCTCGAGTCCGGATCCTTTTCCTTGCAGTCGTTTTGCTACCTGTTTTTTTTTTTTTTTTTCCTCAAACATTTGAGAACTAAACCTAACAAACAGAGAGGCAAGAGAAAGAGAGGAGAAGGAGGAGGAAGAAGAAGAAGAAGAAGAAGAAGAAGAAGAGAAGACGCCGGAGATGGAGGAATAGGAGAGGAAGAGGATCGAAACTTTTTTTCCCTTTAACAATTGAGTTTGCAGATTTACCCAAACCCAGTACCAATTTCTGACCCAGGTCCTTCGAAATCGATCTCAACGAGACCCCCCTACCCTCTCATAGCGAAACCCTCGAAGTCGTCCCGCCTTCGCTGCCGGATAGAGAGATTCTTCTTTGCCCCACTCTCTCTCTCTCTCTCTCTCTCTCTCTCTCTTCTTTTGAATTTGAGAACCCTGTTTTATGTTCTTCTCTTTTTATTTTTTTTATTTTTTATTTTTTTATGGGAAAGTTAAATTTTCTGGGAAAATTTTGTTTAATCATAGAAAATTCTATATATGTTTGGGGAAAGTTCAATTCTTTTTGCTCTACAAAATATGGGCTTACTAATTGGAGATGGGATTTTGTTGTCTTATTTTTTGTTCACTGTTTTTGGATGTGGAGAAAACTAAGTCATATCATATGTACGGGAAAGATTTTCACCTTCTCGTATAATCCTGTTGATCAAGTCTGCGTTCCTCAATACGTCGTCGTTCCACCACCTGAAAACACAAACGTGAGCTGGCCGGCGGGGGTGTGCCGGAAACCTCTCCGATGCCTAAGTCAGTAAGCAAGACAAGAAGGCAAAAGCTCAGTGTATTCAGGGAGCAAAGTTGTGTTACCTCTCCAAAGGTGTTATTGATGAGCTTATATAGATTTCACGTGGCACAATCCTGGTAGGATTCTCACTCCTCCAAGTGTAGAGTCCTTCTAGGATTACTCCTCCTTGCATAGAGTCCTCCTAGAACTCATACTCTTGGAAGATAATGCTTATCTTCCAACATCCTCCTCACTGCTTAAACCAAGTGAGATGGTTCTTCTTACGACCGGACTACTTCAGGACCGAAGTAACATCTCAAGATCAAACACTTACTATTCCCTCCTATCTCGGTTTTCCATGCCTAAACCGAGCTAACCATAGGAGTCTCTTACCTCGGTTTTCCATGTTTGGACCGAGCTAACCATAAGAGAGTTGAGCCGAACTATCTCCAAACCAAAGTCCCCTCATGGGCTTGGTACACCTCGGTTATCATATGTCTTAACCGAACTACCAACAGCATACTTCCAAGCCGGAGTAAAAAGTAAACCTCATGCGGCCGGACTAACATTCAACCGGTCTAACATAGAAGCTATATCTCCAAACCGGAGTAACTCCCACAGGGCCATTCGCTCGGCCTCTTTTACCTCGGCCCAAGACCCAGCTCGGCCCAATTCAGTATAAATTGCCCTCTCATCATATGAAAGGGAAAATTTATAGTATATGTTTCTTATTTTGGTCTTTGAAAATTGAGAAATTGAAAATATATATATATATATATATATTTTGATTGGACCCAAGAGAGTTTGCTCTCAATATGGGAAATTTAAATCCAAAATTTTAATTTGATCTATTATCCTTACATTTTCTTTGCAACCAAACATGATTGATTTTTTTGTTTTCTTACAAAATTTTCATCTTTGTTTTTGGGGTTATTTGAATTTGTATGATTTATAGAGGAGACACTCCATTCTGTAGTGAAGAGTACAAACAACAATAGATAGATATAGATGAAGCCAACGAAAAGAATTGGAAGATCTCTGCTTCCATGAAAGCCTTGAGAGGATTGATCAGAAGAAGCCCAACAAATCCTCCTCTCCAAAGAAGACCCCCTTTCCTTCTCTGTCCCTTCTTTCTTTCTTTTGTTTTTGTTTTGTTTTTTTTTTAATACCCCAAAACAATGTAGTTTTGGGACACCGCAAAACCATTGTAGGAAATCACGACTGAAGATTGGACTCATCTCTTACATTTGTCTTTATTTTAATTTAAAAAAAAAAAAAAAAAACTTTCTAAGCAGTGTGAGTTCTCAAGGTTAAATAAAAAAATTTGTGATTTTCATTTAAAACTTGGTAGAGAAAGGAAGAGCCAATGTATATTCATCATTGGTTTGCTTATTTATGATTTTGGCATTTAAACTTTTACTATCTGAGGGGGTATTTTCAACTATATTTATTGTGAAGAATCTCTTTGTGTGATCAATAGAGGATGATAGTTTTGGTTTATGTAATAGGCGGAGATATTTTTTTTATGACAAATGTTAACAAGTGTTTTATGGATATTGTTTAATGTTGAAAAGTGTACAAATAATCTCTTAAAATATGTAAAAGTGTTAAAAATATTTTATTTTATTAGAAGTGTATTGATTTCAACTGTTACTATCTGAGGGGGTATTTTCAATTATATTTATTGTGAAGAATCTCTTGGTGTGATCAATAAACGATGATAGTTTCGGTTTATGTAATAAGCGGAGATATATATATATATATATATTTTATGACAAATGTTAACAAGTGTTTTATGGATATTGTTTAATGTTGAAAAATGTATAAATAATCTCTTAAAATATGTAAAAGTGTTAAAAATATTTGATTTTAGTAAAAGTGTATTGAAGTTAATAAAAAATATATTGTGATTTACAAATATTTTATCTTTTACTTGTACTCTATAGGCACTTATTAGCAAAATCCATCTTTGTATAACATTAATAATAATAATACTATCATGGGATGCTTTCAAAAGACAATAATTACTTGATAGTTCTATTGTAAAAGTTTTTAATAAAAAAAATTATAATTAATATTTATGTCTTTATTCCTATTATTAGTTCAAAAGCTATTATTAGTCTTATTTTTTTGTTGATCATGAGATGAAGAAAAAAAACTTAAAAGTTATGATTAATAGATGTCTCCTCAGAAACAATTTCTTGACATTGTCACTAGTTGAGCTGGCTTACAAAGTTAATTTTTTTACAAAAATTTCATCCAAAATATTGTGACAGTGCAATTTTAAAATACTAGTATATAAGATTTTTTTAATTATCAATCATAAAATTTGGTATTTAATTTCTACAATGAAAGGAAAGGATGATAAAATACAGTATATTTTTTATATGCAATAATATCACATTTGTTGTTGTTTTGAGTATTTTAATATTGGGTTCGGCTTTGGTCCAGCTCGAGATCGAACTGGATCGTATTGTTGGGCCTGTGGGAGCTCATCATAGGTTCTGTTTTGATAATCCGTACCATTCAATATGTAGAACTTGTCGATTTCTATATATTTGTAAAAAATCACGTTGATCGGATATCGATAGCTATGTGATCAAATTAGTTTTGTATAAAAAAATGGACAGTGAACAAATTAACGGTTGACAAAAAAACTATTTTGATCACATAGCTACCGATATCCGATTAACGTGATTTTTTACAAGCATATAGTACTGGACGAGTTCTACACATTAAACAGTTCAGATTATCAAAACGAGACCCGTGGTCGGCTCCCATGGGCCCAACAGTACGGTCCAGTCCGATCTTGGATTGGACCAAAGCCAAACCCTTAATATTAATATAATTTTCATATTGAATTATTGGAGTAGAATGAATGGCGGTATACTTTCTTATTGTAATAAATAAGATTATTAAGTTAAATAAGTCAAAGAGAGAGAGAGAGGGAGAGGGAGAGGGAGAGGGAGAGTTGATTTTTAGACCAGTAGTGTTACATTCATATAATTTTTTCCCTCCACAATCCCCTAATGAGATGACAACACAAAATATATATAAGGAGAGTTTTGAGAGAATATTTAAATGTGAATTAAATTTTCAAATTTTGTTTGCCATGTCATTTGAAGGGGAGAAATTATGTGAATAAATTATTTTTCTTTTTAAAGTAATGCACGTGAAAAGGTTTATCAAAAGAGGATTAAAGAAGTATTGATAATAATTTAGTAGTTGTTGGCTTTTTGGCTTTCGAAGGTTAATAATGTAAATTTAAGCGTGCCAGCAATGATAAATTAGTCCTTACAGAATATTAATTACCAACCAATTATCAGACGATTGTGTTATTGTTCTTTCGACCTCAATGAAGAGAACTTTTACTGGTGGCTTGTTTAGGAGAAATTAGTAAATAATAAAAAGTAAAGAACAATTTCAGAATCTGAATTTCATTAAGTAAATGAAAACTTACAAGATCTGACCCAGCTTCATAGAGGTTCACAACAACAAACTATTTGAAACTAATCCTAAGAAATGAAGTGCAGTATAGGAATTGAAGTGTTGGAAATGTAAAACTGGAAAGAAAATGAAGTAAATAAAGTAGTTTCTTGAATCTGAGTCTGGGGGGTTATTCTGGGGCCTTCCTTGTTATTTATACTTCTCAGTGGTAACCGTTGAAGTGGGCTTCCAATCATCGAAATGTCTTTCCACGATTGTTGAACATGCTCTCCCATAATCAGTCCCACTACGCCACTTTTCCAGTTAGGCTTCTCTCTTGATTTTGAATTTAAACTTATGAGTAACCGTTAGGCCATATCATCTTGTATCTCTCTACTATTCCAGTGCTACGCAGATCCATTAATACCAATACAAACTGCCACGTGTCAGACTTTGATTGGCGACTTGCATTAATTTCCCAAATTGCCTTTTACGTGCCATGTGTCACTCTGCGATTGGCTTTCACAAATTACACAGCCAACATTACCCCCCACACTAATATACCCAATACTTGGTGTTATTTGTAGACTAGTGCATTCTACCCACGTTCTAGGACGTGCATGGACTCTATATATTCTAGAAGTATAACTATTTTTTGAATAATGAAGCAGTGAACTTCATTAAATCCTGGTGTTTTGCAATTCCATTATTTGAGAAAACGAAAAGAATGGTACATCCCCAATGGTCAATCACACATTCTCTTACATTGAACGAGTATATGAGGAGTCTTTGGAAGATGATTGTAGGCCTCGAAAGAACCTCAATGCATTTATTAGCTACACATATCTGCTTCCATTTATACAAGTCATGGAAGCTTTTGCAAATTACCAATCTTTAGACCAAGAATCTGCCAACTGCAAACCTTTAGACCAAGCATTTGCAAGAATAGACCTTGGATGCTCTTCTTTTGCCCTACCACTCTCTGCATGGGACAAAGCCCCTTCTTCTTCCTCCCAGTCCACTGGCTGGAAAAGTTGGTCAAAACTTGATAAACCACAATTAAAGGAGCGGATTCATCATCGATTTGTTGAATTCGATGATTTCTCTTTCTGCTTCGAGCTTAGTGGTTTACCCCTATGTACTTATTGATCACCAACGCAGTCTAGAGAACAACTTGCTTGTGGCGTGGTATACGTCTTCCATGCTAGCGAAGATAGTACGAGCAACTCCTCATTTAGACGAAGCACAGGGATATAATTCGCCATTTTTGGCTAAGAAGGCAAAACATTGCTCTTCTGACTAGCTCGAATACGTGAATAACCCCTAGTTCCCCTCTTCCTTAGGGAATGGATCCCCTTGCACCTCCTCTCCCTCAGAATCCTCATTGGATGTAGGAATTGAAACTTACTCTTTTCGAGAATTAGTTTTTTTCCTTCCTACCAACCTCCAGCTCTTCCAACTGCATTTGAGCAATACCAAGCTCAACTTCTGCTTACTGCCTTCTCTAACTTGCCTTTCAATGTTCTTGGAGATGAGATTCCTCTCAAGAACTTCCAATGGGCCTGTGACTGTTATGACTCGGGGTTATTTTCTCAACCCCATTGCCCAGGCAGAGCTTTAAGCTTTTTTTTGATCAACTGTCCACTCTTTCTTCATTGGTATAAAATTTCTTTGGCTACCAGTGACTCTTTGGACGAAATCACAGCCAATCGAATTCAGACATAGTACAAAGCAGAGAACCTTATTAAAGAATATGATGACTTCAAGAATAAAGATTCAGCGTACTGGGATGATTTAAATATGGACAAAATGGAACAAGGCTTGAAAGAGACAAAATTCGAGGTGAAAGCCGAACAACTTTTTCCTAGGTTGCTTATTTATTTATTTAGTTGTTTAGTTATTTTTTTTTTTAATTATTATCTCATTATTTTTTGTTAGTGTAGTTCATTTTTATTTGTTTAATCATTCAATATTTACATAAATGTTAGTGTGTCTAGATTAGTTTATTTTATTTAATTTTATTTTAGGTTTCATTTATTACAAAAAATAAAATAAAATAAAAATATGATAAGAATTGCATTTGGTACATTAGTAGGTAGACTAATGCTTTTATATCTTACTTTATTTTCATGCTGGTTCCACGAGTATGCATGTATTTGCTTTTGGTGTGTATAGGATATGAATAGATGGCTATTTACCTGAACCTCCAAACAGGCCAAAGGTTCGTCCTCCTTGGCACTACTGCCGCCACCGTCACCACCATCTTGGCTACCACTACCGGTTGAGTTGCTATGACTGGAGTGGGCTTTACGCCCACTTCACAAGCTCACACAGTTCAAGCTCAACTATATTCAGAATGACCCTAGTCACCTCTTGGGCCATTGAGCAGCTCCTGTCTCCGACAACAGCTGGGACCTTTGCACTGTTACTGCTGCCAACTTATCCTTGTCTGGTACAAGCTCTTCTACCAGAACATGTACGAGTCACTCACTGAGGTAGGATTGTTGTCCACTATTGATGACCACCTTGTTAGCATCACGGAATCCATGATTGCCCAAGTGTTAGGGTTCTTTTCCAAGGCGGACCACCAACCCTTCCCGGAAGTTGAGGGTCGACAACCGATAAACAGCCTAATCCAAGAGTACTTCCCACGGGCCTACGATGACGCAAGTTACAAGTGCTTGTGCTCAAAGCAAGCTGCTTGGCTGCTTGTTATTCATTGACTCTGTGATACATAAGAATGCCCTTCCACTTGGGTATAAAGTTAAGCACCGCATGGAGTTTGTTCGGGTCTTACATGGTTATCAGCATGGCTATGAGAAGGCTGTTCAGCCTCAACCTATGCAGAATCTAACTTGGCCCTTGCTATTTTCCAGTTTGCTCACACTTGTTTTTGAGCTGAACAACCTCCCAATTGATCCAACTGAGGATATTGACACAACTTATCCGACTTTCAGGCAGCGGGAATGGCAGCATAGTGTATCTAGCAACAAGTTAGTACGTCGGTTGATGAGGCCCAAGGCCCTGCCCATGACTAACCACCTCCTCTTGCCTCCCTTGTGCCACCCTAAGGGGACCCATTATACATGACTCATGAGGAGTACTTACAGCTTCAGAACTCTGTGGATCAGGTCTATAGTACTCTTTACAATCGCCACTAGATCCTCATGGGGTTGCATACAGATTTTCAAGTGCATTGGGACTATTCTCAGGCAGCTTTCGACCAGCTCAACGCTCGCCAGCTCGACATTCAGCAGTCAGTTGCATCACTACAAACTGACTTTTATACATATTGAGAGTTGAGCTAGCAGTGTTTTGACTAGCTCGGCGCCTAGTGTAGACACCCCATTTTTGGCCGTCTTCAAGACTTGGATATGCTTGCAGGTACATCCGGTGATAAGTTTGGTTGCTCGTCGAGTACTCCTTTTAAGCTTGTTTTTGTACATTGGTTTGGTCACCTTTGCATACTGTTTTTGGCCTAGCTTTCAACTACAAAAACCTCTATTTTTAAGTGTTAAAAATGGTAGTTTGAGGCCCTTTTGGGGTTAGGGGTATCTCACCCTCTTTTGTAGCTTATTTGCTAAGCTTTGTGCCATCAGCCTTTAAAACACTTTTTTCTTGGCTTTTTAACCACTGAATTCTTGAGGAATTTTAGTGGTAGAAACTTGGTTTTGAAGTCCAAAATAGAAGGGTGTAGCCTCCCCTCCTTGTGTTTTATTTGCATGTGTTAATGGCCTAACATATGAGCATGTATTTCTACCTTTTTGTGGCTTAGTTCAAGCATGTTTTTGGCTTTTTTTTGATGTACTTCAACTCTATTTTTAGCTAGTTGGGTCACTCCTTGCTTGCTTTTTGTACTTGTAGTACACTCATGCTTACTAGCTTAATATACTTGATGCTTTAGTCTATCATTCTAGCTTATTTTGGCTACACTCCAGCATGTTTTTGCTCATGTTTTAGCATGCTTTAACTCTATTTTGAGTGGTTTGGGTCATATGGGACTTGTTATGCATGATTGTAGTGCAAAGGCCCTTACCAGCTTTGAGTTTTAAAGCCTCTAACATGTTGTGCATATGTTGTTTGCATGTTTTGGCATCATTTAGCATGTGATTTTAGTGCTTATAACTCTATCACACTTCCACATATATCACTCTTTAAGTGCTTTTGAGAGTTGAGCTTTATGTTTTGTTTGTGAGCCAATACATGAACATCATTTTCTTGCTTTTCATGCTATCATCTCAGTACATTTTAGCCTCTGTTTTGGCATGTTTGAGGTCTGTCCATAGCTGGTTTAGTCATTTGAGCATTGTGATGCATGCCTCTAGTGTTATGTCCTTCACTAGTTTTAATGCTTAGGTCTCTTAGCATGTTGTACATGAAGTTGTTTGCATGTTAGAATCTTGTGTTTCATGCCATATCAGCATTGAAATTCTGCAACCTCTCCTCATTTCTTCATTTTTCAAATTGTTTTGAGGATTGTTTGGCCTTAAGGTTGTGTTTAAGCATGAGGTAGGGTTTGTGCTCAAATGGCTTTAACCCTCTTTTGAGGGTTCCTCCTAGTCAAAGGCATAATCCCTCTCATGCCTTAAACCACCCTTTTGGTTGACCCCTCTCATTAGAGGACTTTCACATTGGACAAATCAATTAAGGAATGGTTTGGTAACTTAAAATGTGTAAACAAGAATTGAATCAAGTAAAACATGCCAAGATAAGCATGTTGTATTTGCATTACATTGCATTGTGTTCAATCGGACGTTATATTGAACACAAGGTGGGTTGGTCCACTTCATACTCAAAGTGATGAAAGTGAGCCAACCCCCTTTGTCTCCATTGCCTTTGATCATCCATGATAAGGTAATGGTCCTAGAGTCTTGTTTGTCTTGCATTTATTGAATGAGTACAAGTTGAATCTTTAGCCATCATGCGTTATGAATGCTTGATTGATGGTTTTGGATCCAATAGTGCCTCTCCCTTGATGATTTGAGATGACAAGGAGGGGGCACAGTACACACATACTTTGGGAGACCCTCACTTTTCTCTGTTTTGTGCTCTGTTGCAGTTTGGTGTTTTTGCACACCAGTGGCTGGCAGTGCCTCACTGGTGGTCGGCAAGGCTTTACCCTTGGCCGGCAGAGGCTCACTCTTAGCCGGTAGGTGGCCAACAACCACCATTCATGGCCGACAGGCCACTCGGTGCACTCCCTAGCTTGGATTTGGTAAGATTGTGCAGCAAGTTCTAGGAGAAACCTTGCAAATAGAGCCCCTTAAGAGCAAACCGGAGAGATTTTCAGGATGAAAACTGAGTGCATGCATATTCATCTTCCAATCAGAGCTAAGGTAGCATGGTTTAATGCTTTACTTGTTAGTTAGCATGGTTTTGTAATTTAATTAATTATTTGCTAATTAGTTAAGTGTTGTAATAATTAAGTAGCTTAGTTTAGCTATTTCTTTATTTTGGTTTGTAATAATTAGTCTAATTAGTTTAATTAGATCAGTTAGTTAGCTTAGCTTAGATTAGCTTAGCTTATTCATTCGGATCTTCCTTCGCGGGGGCACAATGTTGTAATAAGTGTGCGTGTGCGTGTGTGTGTGCATGTCTTCCAACCTCACATCTTTCTCCTTTTTACTTAACCGCTTACAATGTTTAGTTTTAGGTCATGTTTTGATTAGCATACCTTATGCTTGCATGTTTGTATCATTCATTTGTCTTGCATGCACCGGGCTCGGTGCATCATTCAAACTGCATTGTATTTCAATACTTATTTGAATACGTGTTTCAAAGCATGTTATAAAGTTGCTTCACATGCCATCTTAGATAGCTGAGCCTATTTAATTGCATTATTGCATGTGTTGCATTAGGCATTTTAGCATAGTTAGGATCATGCATTGTTTCTAACTAGCTTTTGTTTTGGTTTGGAGTACATTGTAAGTTTTACGCTTTAGCTTCCTTACATGAGTGTGAGTGTTGCCATGACATCATGCTTGCCATGAGGCTATCGGCTTAGGTGCTTAACTGCATGAATGCCTGTGGATGAAGGCTTTGTTACTTGAATTGGGACAATTGATTGATTGTGAGTTTTAAGCCCACTTTGCGTAGTGGCAAAATCATGTTTTAAAGCCCACTTGAGGGTGGCAAATCTGCGTTTTAGCCCACTTGAGGGAAACATTTTCAAACAATTTTCAGAAAACAAACATGAATTGATTTGTTCCAGATCTCGCGATTTAGTCTATACTTGTATGTTGTGCGCATCACATAGTAAAGTTAGCTAATAATTAGAATAAGAACACATGTGTTTATAAAAACAACATATCATGTTTAGTAGAGGCTGATCCTTTGATCGGGCGAGTGGGGGTGCTCATTTCAGGACCTTCCCCTCTCGTGCCTAAGTTCCTGAGCCGAGGCAACTTTGGTTATGACGGACACGTGGCCTTTGGCACGAGTCAGGGTTTCCTAAATTTCTCAAAAAGCAAAATATTTAGGTGGCGACTCTGTAATCTGGCAAAGCAGTCTATGTTTGGCATTTTTTTTAATTAAAATCAATTTTCCAAAACGATTTGCTGGATTTGGACTCTTTGGTGTTTATCAGTCTCACATTGCACTTTGTGAAATTAGATTCAGAACCGTGACAGGAGTTCGAACTGTAGGAGACCTATTCGATGCTCTCTGAAAGGAGGCGCGAAGAAAGTTGGGTCTACAGTTTTTAGTGACTCTGCTGGGGATTTAGAGAACTTGACTCAAACATCATGATATGTTGTTTTATTTACATTTATTTGTTTCTTTGCATTGCATTTGCATTGGTGCACCTAAGTCACAGTGTTTGTTATCTGCTATTCCTTGAACGGTTTGTCGGAGGCTTGCTTGAACAAAGCTTGCCATAAGGCTGATCGGTTGCGGGCTCTGCCACGATGGGAACACAAACCTTGGATTTGGACTACCGTCGTACCTTTTGATCCACCTTTCACTTCTCGGTGTGAGGTGCGAGAGGTATATTAGGTGGTCTTGCTAAGGCACCATTTTTTGACCATTTGACCTAGTTGTATATTGGAAGCCTTAGAGACAGTTCCAAACTAGGACAGGTTGCTCACTCGAATGCAGGATTATGTGAAACCTTGTGTTTGCATAGTGAACCCCTAGTTCCTGACAAAAATAGGACAGGGAAACCCTACCCCATCATAGGGGTGTTTTGGCTCTCACTTGCTTGATATGTGCTGTTAGGGTGTGTCTCTACAGGAATGTATGTATCACTTGTAAGTCTGGGTATAGTCTGAGAACAATTAGTGTTTGAGTATGTATCAGTTTTGAGGAAGAGAATTTGGGGGTAGAAATCAGTGTTTGAGTACAGATTGTTCAGCTTATGATATCAACTATGTGTTGTCCTTATCTAAGCCGAGGTGCTGTCCGTTTTTCTGATTTTTGTTTCCTTTTTGCAAGGTAGTATTTCATCATTGCTTTCGACGAAACAAATCCCCCCTGAGCACTCTGGACCAGAGTTAGGAGGATTCACCGATCTGAGGATCTAGTTGACGGACAACCAGTGCTTGCTTCATTACCCCCGGTTACGAGACGGAGGGCAGTTAGGCTTAGATCACCAGTACAACAGTCACCAGTTCAGCGATCATTATCTACCTCACCTGTGCGCAGTTAGGGCCAAGATTTCTGCTTCCACATTAGACAGAGAATATACACCTAGTTAGACAAATCAACACTTTATAGACAGTATGGAGGATATGATGTATCAACTCCAGCTAACCATAGAGGTCATGAAGTGGGATGCTGCTCACCAAGCGGAAGCTACCTGCTCGTCAAACAGAGGTTGTAGCCCAGCAGGCAGAACTAATTGCTAGGCTTCAACAACAGCAGCAACCACAACAAGCCGGAGCATCTGCTTCGCATCCACCCCCACCTAGGGTTCCAACACCCGGGGATACAGCAAACATCCAGGAGAATACGGACGTTCCAATAGGGCCAGTCTCGCCTCAGACGTCAAAAGCACCAGCCAACCCGATAGACACGCCATTTGAATTTGAGGTTGATCCAACCGCTCTAAAAGTAAGCAAGCTTGAAAAGCTGTTCAAGCGAGCTCAGGGAGTTAACTCGATTCCGGACATAGAAGATGGTTACATAGATTTGGCGGTGACATTGCCAGATAGGTTCAAAATGCCTCACATAGATCGCTTTGACGGCTCGGGCGATCTTATGGTTCACTTGAAGCTATTTTTGGATATTCTGCTCCCGATGGGCTTGACTAGACTCCAGAAACTATCTCTCTTCGGTCGGACCCTGTCGGGTATTGCGGCCATCTGGTATGCCAAACTGGAGGATTCAGTGAAAAGGAGTTGGGAGGAGATGGCCGAGGCCTTTGTCGCCCAATATTCGTATAATACTCAAATCGAGGTCACGACTCGTGATCTTGAGGTTACCCGGTAAGAGCCAAAAGAGGGCTTTTCTGACTTTGTCACTCGATGGAGGGCCAAGGCCTCCATGATGACGACTCGGCCACTTGAGAAAGATCAGATAAGAATGGTTGTTCGCAACTTGCAACCCAAGCTGATGCAGAAGATGATCGTCTTACCCCTCCCCACCTTTGCTGACTTGTATGAGATTTTGGTATGTAGACACCCCATTTTTGACCGACCTTAAGACTCAGACGTCATCGATTGAGCGCTCGGTGATAGTGCATGTTGTGCTTGTTTCGAGTTTTCGGAGTTTTGGCCGAGTGCCTTGCCTCCGGGCCTCTGAACTCTTTGTACTTTGGCTTGGTTTGCAGACCAAGCCTTGTTTTCCTTGCCTGAGGAAAGGAGAGGTCTTGTAAACCCCTTCTTGTCGTCGCAGACCACTTTTTGTGGTCGTAGGCCACTTTTCCCATTTGGAGACTAGTTTATGATTTTCGGAGCCTTCGGCTGCGCGCCTTGTCTCGGGACCGCTTAACGTTCTCCGTTTGGCGTGGTTTTTGAACCACACCTTGTTTCCTTGGCCTAGAGGGCCGCTATGGTTTGGGAGACCACTTTTGTGGTCATAAACCACTTTTGGTGCTTGTCAGCTAGTTTTCGAGGCTCCCGGTTGCGCTTTGCCTCCCGAACTTTCATCTTGCATTCGTTTTGGTTTGTTTTTGGTACAAACCTTGTTTTCCTTGTTTGGAAGATGGTATAAGGGTGGGAGACTAGTTTCTCTCCCCGCAAACTACTTTTCTTCCTGCCAGCCAGTTTTTTGGTCTGACAACTGGTCTCCCTGATCTTTGGACCATCAAAAGTGGTCAACCACCACACTATTTGCTTGTTTCCATGTTACTGACCTTCTCCGACCATGGTCGACCACTTTTATTTTTGGGAGACCACTTATAGTGGTTGCCCGACCACTTAAAGTAGCTGGTCGACCACTTCAAGTGGTCGGTTGCATTTTGTCTCCTTTTCGGAGATATTTTTAGCCAGCTGGTACAGCTGGAGAGCACTAGAACCATCCTCCATACATGTATGGAGGGATGGCCTTGAACCCTTAGCTTCTTCAAGAAGCTTGAGCCTTGCTTCTCTATAAGAGGGAGGCTCCCCCTCTCTCCTCCAGGTTCAGTTTTGGTGCATTAAGAGATACATACACATATATCTCTATATCTCTCTCTTGGTCTCATATTTGTGCCTTAAAGTGTAATTTCTTCATACTTTAACACACAAACACAAACTCAAACACCATCCTTTTGTTGCTGAGGTGCTTAGGAGCTGGTTTTGAAGTTTTTGGTTTGGTTTGAGCTTGAAAAACCTGCTGGAGTTATGGTTTTGAAGGTGGTCTTCAAGAGTGAGCCTTTAACTCCTTAAACCCCTATTCTTGCTTAAGCTTTTGGACCCTTTTGCATGCTATTTTAAGACTAACTTCCTACTACAAAAAGTTCTAATTTTTGGTCCTTAAGATCTTTGTTTAAGGTCACTTTTGTGTTGGGGGTTGTCTACCCCCACTTAGGCCTTGTTTGGCCTTACTTTTGTGCCTTCTTTTTAAGCCTTTGGGACCACCTTATTTTGATCTTCTCACCACTGAAACTTAGAGGAATTTCAATGGTGGAAGTCGTGTTTTGGGGTCCCAAATAGGAGAGGGTCATCCCCTCTCCTTATCTCTTCAATACTTGCTTCATTAGCCTCATGTGTGAGCATGTTTGTTAAGCTTATGTTGGCTATATCTTAGCTTGTATTTGGGGGTATTTTGCTATGGCATGCTACTTTTTTTACTTGGTTTTGTCACTCCATACATGCCTAATACACTTGTAGTGTAAATCACACACACTAGTCTTGTATGCTTCATGAAGTAGCATGTCATTCTAGCTTATTTTGTGTCCATTTCAGCATGTTTTTGGTGATGTTTTGCCATGTCATACCTCTGTTAGGGTTTGGTTTGGTCACCCCTTGCATGCTCTATGCACTTGTAGTGCAATTCCGTGAAATAGCTTAACATGCATCATGCTTTAATATGTCATTTTAGCATGCTTTTGGCTTAACTTCAAGAAGCTTTTGTTCATGTTTTAACATGCTTTCGTTCTGATTTGTGTTGTTTTGGCCATGCATTACTTGCTTTGTATAGCTATAATGCATTCTAGCTTGTTAGCTTTGTGCATCAAGTCCACTAGCATGCATTGCTTGACCTATTTGAATGATTTGACATCATTTTTTATGTGATTTCAGTCTATGTTTCATGGTCATATACTCACATCTTTCACTTATTCAATGCGTTGGAGGGTTGGTCCTTTATGCCTTTCACATGAGTTATTGTGTATGCCTTCATGCCTAAGCTTGCGAGCTATCATTTCAGTGTGTTTTTGGGGTTATTTTGCCATGATATAGCTCTAATTTTTGTTGGCGAAGCCATCTCATGCTTGGTCCTAATAGGTGTAGTGTAATCCACCTTATTTGCCTTACATTCATTTTGCCTTATGCCCTTCATGCTAGCTTATTTTAGCTTTGGTCCTTGCATGTTTTAGACTCATTTTGACATGTTCTAGGACTGTTTTGGATTGCCTTAGTCATATGCTTCATGTTTTGCATAGTTGTAGTACAAATGCATATGTTAGCTTCAAGCTTTGCGTACCATATCATGCTTCATTTGTGTTGTGTACATGATTTGGCACCATTTACCATGTTATTTCAGAGCATATAGGATTGCCATGTTCCCACTTCATTCACTCTTTAAGTGCCTTTGAGTGTTGAGCATTGTTGCCTTGTTTGTGGCCTAGTGTGCATGCCATTTTGCCTTGACCTTTGAGCCCCTAACTTAGCATGTTTTTGTCCTTGTTTTGACCAATTTTGGCTCTGTCCATGTTTGGTTTGTGCATTTGTGCCATGTATTGCATGCCTCCTTTGTAGTCCTCCTTATTAGCTTTCATGCTTTAGGACCTTTGCATGCTATACTTGTGTTTGATTGAATGATTTGGCATAATTTCTTGCTTAATTTTAGTGCATTTAGTGTTGTTACACTTCTGCATTTGTCACTCCTTGAGCCTTCTTGAGGGTTGTGCTCTTAGGCCTACTTGTATGGCTAATGCATTGTGTATGCATGCCTTGCCTTTTGTGCCTTTATTTTGGTGTTATGGCCATTGTTTTGGGCATGGCTGAGGTCTACCCACATTTGGTTTAAGCCCATTGAGCATTGTACATGCCATGTTACATCGCATCGTGCATGTTATGTTATTATTTGCATTGCGCATGCCATGCTCTCGATTCGCATTGTGTATGCCTTGATAGTCATTGCATTGAGTATACCATATTGTTCATTGCATTTGTGTATGCTATGTTCATTTGCATTGTGCATGCTAGTTGTTGTTCATATTGTTGCATGCTTACGTTGTCTTGCCTCGAATATGCATGCATTAGCATTGTGCATTGTGCATGCCATTAGCCTTGTTAGGTTGTTCATGTTGCATTCCATGTTTGCATGCTTAAGTTATATTGCATAATTGTATGCTTGTGTTGCATTACATGTTTGCATACTCCATGTTACATATCATTGTGCATGCCATGTTATGTGTTGCATTGTGTTTGGAATAGGTGTTAGTCCAAACACGGGAAACGAGGGATGTTTCATACTCGAAGTGATGAAACGTGTCTCAATTCTCGATCGCTGACGCTCTTGATCAATCATGATAGAGTTCTAGGCCTTATGTGTTTATGTGTGCATTCATTTTACATTGAATTGTGTAACTTCGCCTCTCGGCCATCATGCATTGAAATGCGCGATTGGTGGCCTGAGGGTTGAGAACCACACTCCCTTGAGCTTATGAAATGATAGGGAGGGTGGTTGTGTACACATATCTTGCAAATACATTACCATGCCCATTCTTGCCCTCTGTTGCAACAAATTGGAAAAATGCAGCAACAATTGGTCGGCCAGCTAGAAAAACTAGCTGGCCGACCACTTTTTCTGCCCTGCAACAACAAAAAGTGGTCGGTAGGTGGTCTCCCACACCAACAACTGGTCGGCCACCCTCCCACAGGTCCCCAAGATGATTTAGAAGCTATTTGGAGCTTGGTGCAAGTTTCTGAGAGCAGTTGCAAACCGAGGCAAATTGGGGCATCGCGACGGATTTCTGAACGAGGCGACCATGCATGCATTCATTCTTCCCACCTTGAGGCTCCTGATTTACTGCTTTACTTAGCTAATTTGCTTAGGTAGTTTACGCTTTGGTTTGTACCTAATTAGTTAATGCGTTAACTATTCAATTTGTTTTGTAATAGTTAGTTAACTAGGTTTAGTTAATTAGCTTTGTTGTGATGTAATGATTAGTTTAATTAGCTTAGATTAGCTAGTAAGCTTCCTATTCGCTCCCTCTGTCGAGAGGGCCAACTGTTGTAATAAGCGTGCATGTGTGTGATGCATGTCTTCCAACCCCCATTTCTTTCTCCTTTTTACTTAACCGCTTATGATGGTTAGTTTTAGGGCATATTTTGTTTAGCATACCTTATACTTGCATGCGTGCATCCATTCATCTGTCTTGCATGCACCGGGCTCGGCGCATCATACTAACTGCATTGTATTTCAATTCCTATTTGAATACATGTACCAAGTTGCATTTCATATGCCATCTTAAAATAGCCGAGCCTATTTTAATTGCATTCTCGCATGTGTTGCATCATCCATCTTAACATGAACTAGGATCATACATGATTTCTAACTAGTTCTCTGTTTTGGCTTGGAGTACACTGTGAGTGTTTATGCTTTAGCATACTACATGCGTGTTATTGATTACCATGAAAGCATGCTTGCCACGAGGCTAACTACTTATTTGATATAACTGCATGAATGCCTGTAGGTGAAGGTTGGATTACTTGAATTGGAACAACTCATTGAGTCCCGAATTTAGCCTACTTGCGAGTAGCAAACTTCAAACCATTTTCACAAACGAACATGCAATGTTTTGTTCCAAATTAGGCGATCTAGTCTATACTTGTATGTTGTGCGCATCACTTAGTAAGATTTGCTAATTAAACTGGAATAAGAGCACATGTGCTTTCAAAAACAAAATATCATGCTTAGTACAGCCCGATCTTTGATCGGGCGAGCGGGGGTGCTCATTGCATGACCTTCCCCTCTTGTACCCAAGTTCTTGAGCCAAGGCAACTTAGGTGATGACGGACACGTGGTCTTAGGCGCGAGTAAGGGTTTCCTAAATTCTCCCAAAATAAAATATTTAGGTGGCGACTCTGTATCTGGCAAAGTAGTCCATGTTTGGCACTTCTTTATAAAAATCAGTTTTCCAAAACGATTTACCGGATTTGGACTCTTTGGTGATTTATCGGTCTCACATTGCACTTTGTGAGATTAGATTCAGAATCGTGACATTGAGTCCGAACTGTGGTAGCCTAGAACAAAACGAGATTGCGCCCTCTCACAGGCGCGGATATCAGGGAGTTCCCGGGGCACGTCCATAGTTTCTGGCGACACTGCTGGGGAGTTAGAGAACTTGACTCGAACTCATGATATCTTGTTTTGTTTACACTTTTGTGTCTCTTTGCATTGCATTTGCATTGGTGCGCCTAGGACACCGTGTTTGCCGTATGCTATTCCTGAATGGTTTGCCTGAGGCTTGCTTTGAGAAGCGTGCCATAAGGCTAACCGGTTGCGGGCTCTGCCACGACGGGAACACAAACCTCAGTTTTCATTGAGGCACCCTTTTGACCATTCGACCTAGTGCATGTCGGAATTCGTAGTGACTATTCCAAACTAGGATAGGTTGTTTATCTGGTTGTAGGTTGTTTGAAACCGCTCTGTGCGTAGTGAAACCCTAGCTCCTGACAAAGTAGGACAGGGAAACGCTACCCCAACATAGGGGTGTTTTGGCTGTCATTTGCTTGCTATGTGCTTTTAGAGTGTGTCTCTACAGGAATGCATGTATCAGTTTGCAAGTCTGAGTATCAGGCCTGAGGGCATCAGTGTTTGGAGAATCAGTTTTATCTGAGGATATCAGATTTGGGGCAGCCATTTGGGCACAGTAAATAGCGTTTGAGAACAGTGTACTCAGCTTACAAATGCCAACTGCGTGTTGTCATGTCAACTGTGTGTTGTCTTTATTTAAGCCGTTATGCTGTCCGTTTTGCTAGTTGTATGTTTCCTTATTATGCTTTATTTATCTTTTTGCAAGGTAGTTTAGCACAATTGCATCCGACCAGGCAGATATTCCCCAAGCACTCTGGGTTAGAGGCCGTAGACTTCATCGATCTGAGGATCTGATAGACAGACAACCAGTGTACCACTCATTACCCCCGGTTACTAGACGGAGGGCAGTTAGGCAGAGGATATCAGTTCAGAGGGCTTTGTCTACCCCACCTGAGTACAGTAGGGATCAGAGTTCTGTTTCTCCTGCATAGAGGAAACATATACCGGTTATTCAAATAGATCAGTACAGTATGGCAGGTATGGAAGAGATGATACGTCAGCTCCAAGAAAGTATGCAAGCCATGCAGCAGGATGCTGCCCGTCAAGTAGAAGTATCTGCACGTCAAGCTGAGGTAGTGACCCAACAGGCAGAGTTAATTGCCAGACTACAGCAGCAAACTGGGGCATCTGCTTCGCACACACCTCCTCTCCCACCCAGAGTTCCAATACTTGGGGAGACGCCAAATGTCCAGGAAAATATAGACATTCCAACGGGGCCAGCTCCGCCTCCAATCCTACCCCAGCTATCCAAAATGCCCACTAACCTAGTGGATTCACCATTTGAATTGGAGGTGGATCCAACGGCGCTAAAAGTGAGCAAGCTAGAAAAGCTTTTCAAAAAGGCTCAAGGTGTGAAATCCATTCCGGATATAAAGGATGGGTATACCGACTCGGCCGTGACTCTGCCGGACCGGTTTAAAATGCCGCACATCGACCGCTTTGATGGGTCTGGAGATCTTATGGTGCACCTACAACTGTTTTCAGATATCCTAAGGCCGATGGGCCTCTCCAGATTGCAGAAGCTTTCCCTATTTGGCCGGACCCTGTCGGGTATAGCGGCTATTTGGTACGCGAAGTTAGAAGACTGTTAAGAGAAGTTGAGAGGAGATGGCTGAGGCCTTCATAGCTCAATACTCCTACAATACACAGATCGAGGTCACAACCCATGATCTCGAGACCACTAGGTAAGAACCAAAGGAGAGCTTCTCTGATTTTGTGACCCGCTGGAGGGCTAAAGCCTCGATGATGACCATCAGGCCCATTGACAAAGATCAGATTCGGATGGTTGTGCGCAACCTCCAACCCAAGCTCATGCAAAAGATGATCGTCCTCCCCCTACCCACCTTTGCAGATCTACATGAGATTGGGGTGCAGATCGAGGACGCGATGAAACAGGGCCTCATTGATCATGAGAGAGAGCAGCCCAAGAGGGCATTCAACCGCAGTACGAATGCAGGCACAAGCAGTGCTGCAGCTGCCAGATCTTCAGATGTAGGAATGGTCACCACCACCACTCCAAAAGCCCTTGCAGCTACACCCTTTACCGGTATGTCCGGAAGTAGCTCGCAAATAGCCAGATATGCCCCCCGAGGCCAAAGAACCTTCACCCCACTATACATGCCTTTGTCTAAGGCTTTGGGGGTTTTGATCAAGAAAGGGCACTTGAAGCCCCAAGAGCCGCGACCCTTACCAGAAAACTTCCTCCTTCCCATAACCCGGCGAAGTACTGCGCCTATCACCAACAGCATGGTCACGAAACCTGACTAGTGCTTTCGATTGCGTCATGAGATTCAGGATCTCATTGACAATAGGGTGATTATGCCTCCGGAGAAACGAATGTCACAACCAACCCTCTCCCACCATATAACCAAGCTCCACCTCCAAAACGCATCAACCTAATCTAAACTGGGGTTGTGTCATACGACCCTAGCATATATGATCCCTTTTCACCTACCCAAGCTGAAGGTGTTCATTCCTGATAGCACTAACTTGTGCATGTTGGACATCTCCCAAACTTAACCAGAACCGGTGGTGGTGACTACCGAAGATAGAGTAGGGATCACTCTGGGAGCAGAGAAGAATGAGGATTCAGAGCCTGAGGGATCTGTGAGTTTTGAGTACAACCCGAGCGGTTATATTACTTCAACGGATCAGTCTAGACCAAGAGTAGAGCTCCCGGTTGGGGCAGAGATCTGTGTAGTTCGAGAGGATTGACCTAATCCAGGGCTAGATGACCTAGCGAAACTGGAGGAGGACATTACAAATCTGCAATTCTTTGAAGAACAGGATTCAAGAGATGTGATGGTCAACTGGTTTGATCTGGAAGGGTCCACAGAAGCTACTGGGTGGCTCAGCAACGAGCTGGATGTTGTTGAGCAATCACAGCCAGAACAAGGTCCGTCAGAGACGAGGACATCAGCAGTGGTCGGAATGGCCAGGAATCTGAATGGATCGCCGGGGAGCGCTGGTGTTAAGAATTTCGCTCAAAATCTGAGTAGTGTGAGTACAGAGGATACTGAGCAGCAGGCTACACTAAAACAGTTCGAGCAAGAAAAGGTTGAAGATCCAGAAAGGGCCAAGAAAGCCAAAGCCCCTATGGGGACATAATGTGTTGTGGGCACAAGAACGGAATGCGCTGTGCGCACAAGAATAGATGCAACGGAACCAGATAGTTGCTTGTCGATGGCCAACGGTATGTGGTGGGAAGATGACGACCTATGTCTTGCCCACACCGATGAAGACTGGGGGAACAACCAGCCGGATGATACCTGGTATGTGGGGGAAGTGGACCACATGACTAGAAGTGGGCGATACTTCAAGCCCCCACATCTGGATCAACCAGAGGCGTCCGGAAAGGACAAGGAGGCAGAGAAGCAGAAAGAAAAGTTACTCGAGGAGGAGGCTGTGCTAAAACAGCTTAAGAAGATACAAGCAGACATCTCCATCTAGGGACTGCTTATGGCCTCAAGAGTTCATAGACAAGCTGTCCTTTCAGCGATGGACAGGGCCAAACTTTCAATCGACACCACGTTTGAGCAGCTAGTAGGACTGGTCTTTTCGGGAGAAACTTTCCCGACATTGACCTTTACTGACAAGGAACTGCCGCCTGAGGGTGCGAATCACAACAAACCACTCTACATCTCTGTGGAGTGCAGAGAGAAATGGATACCAGTAGTTCTTGTCGACAAAGGATCTGCCATCAACGTGTGTCCATCGAAGACGGCATATGCAATCGGGTTGAAGCCCACAGACTTTGTGCCTACTACCCAGGTGATACGGGCATATGACAATACCAGCAGAGAAGTGATGGGGACTATGTAGATTCCGACTTAGGTTGGTCCAGGACAACACGATATTGACTTTCATGTCTTGGACGTTCCCGCAACCTTCAATCTACTCCTAGGGCAGCCGTGGTTGCACCAGGGAAAGACATTCTCTTCTACCCTGCATCAGATGCTGAAGTCCCCCCACGGGAAGGGGGTGGCTATTATTTTTGGGAATTCTTCAATCTATCCGTCGCCAGAGGTGTCTACATCGGTTTTGGAGATCGAGCATGGCACGAAGGATATGTTCCTATCAGGATTTATGCTAGCCGAGGCCCGGGTTGTACAGAACATCTTAGCTATCGATGAGGGGTTATATGTCAGTGCACAATCTGTGTACCTCATGAACAAGCTCCAGCACATCCCCGGGAAGGGATTAGGGCGCAGTGGCCGGAAAGGCGTTGCAGTATCGGCTGAAGTGCCGCATAACCCACATACCTTTGGTTTAGGTTATCTGCCTACCAAGGAGGACTGGGTGAGGAAAGGCAAAGAGATGATCGGAAGGGCTAGAGCAAAACAAACCGGGAAGCATTATGAGTTGATGCACCGACCTATCCAGGGTACCCTAAACGGACGCTTTGTCTAGGAGGGGGAAGACTTCCCATTCTGTGGCTTCCCAGAGCCATGGCTAAATGAAGAAAGGTGGCAGTTGCTGAGGTTTGAGATATTCTTTGACTTGCAATTGTCTGGGGATGATGTTGCCGAGGAGCAAGCAAACACACCAGCCGAGGCTGAGCAGTGCAGGAAGGAGGATTCCGAGAGCGCAGAGATTGAAATGGGGGTAGCACTGGCTTGTCTACTTTCAGATCATCCAATCGTACATGAGTGCTTAGGGGATAACTTCTCGGTGTCCATGATCGGGAATGAAATGGCTGTGAGCCCATCTTCAAACATTCTGGATGCATCCATCGCACCCTCCCTCGTCTGGTAATACGAAGAGGGATTCTTATCGAGCAGCACCGGGTCAGGTAGTGAGCCAGAATCTGATTCCATTGAGTCCATAGAGTCGGAATCAAGTTCTAACTCGTCTGAGTCTGAATCTGGTATTCTTGGGGGTGACAACCCGGATGCCACAGTCCTGTCTAGGTCGTCTTTTTCTTTTTCCTTTGAGTCTGTTGTAACAAAGGAATCAGGCAACTTGGAAGTGATTAATGAGAATTGTGCGGCTGTGGCCTTCGAGTACTTTTCTGTGCCCTTAATTTATTGCATTAATCAGGACTTTCAAAATTTTGATGAAAACAACGAGGAAGAAATCCCTCCGGTTTTGAAATTTTTGCTTGATCAAGAGCATGAGAGGTTTGTAAAACCCTTGGTTGATGAAATCACCATAGTTAATGCTGGTACTGAGAATGACCTGTGGCTGGTCCAGATCGGGTCCACGTTGTCTTCGGAGGAGCGCGAGCGCTTAGTCGCTTTGTTAAAAGATTTCAAAGACGTTTTCATATGGTCCTATGAAGACATGCCTGGAATCAATCCTGAGATTGTACAGCACCGTATCTCTCTTGACCCAGAGGCCTGACCTATTAAGCAAAAGCTCACAAGGATCCGCCCTGACTGGGCTCTCAAGATCAAAGAAGAGGTCACCAAGCAAATTGATGCAGGGTTCCTATTGGTATCCGAATACCCAACTTGGTTGGCCAATATAGTTCCAGTGCCAAAGAAAGACGTCAGAATTCGGGTATGTGTGGACTTCAGGGATTTGAACCAAGCCAGTCCGAAGGACTACTTTCTTTTGCCGCATATCGATGAGTTAGTGGACTTCACTACAGGGCATGCGTTGCTCTCATTCATGGATGGCTTTTCTGGCTACAATCAGATATTGATGGCACCTGAAGACCGCGAGAAGATCGCTTTTACCACCCCGTGGGGAACCTATTGTTATAGGGTGATGTCGTTTGGGTTGAAGAACGCTGGGGCTACATATCAACGGGCTGCGGCCACAATATTGCACGACATGATCCATAAAGAGGTGGAGGTGTACATGGACAACATGATTGTTAAGTCCAAGGAGAGAGAGGGCCACTACACTGCCTTGCAGAAATTCTTCCAACGGATCAGAGAGTATCGGTTGCGGCTGAATCCTCAGAAGTGTACGTTTGGTGTTACAGCAGGGAAAATGCTAGGGTTTTTTATTACACAGAGAGGTATCGAAGTCGACCCTTCCAAAATCAAGGCCATCTTAGAAATGCCACCACCGAGGACTGAAAAGGAGGTACGAGGCTTTCTGGGTAAAGTGCAATTCATAAGACGGTTTATTGCTAAATTAACCTTGACTTGTGAACCACTCTTTGGTCTCCTGAAGAAAGGAACAAAGTTCCAATGGGACGGTCGATGCCAAGCTGCTTTCGAACATATCAAGCAATACTTACAGAACCCACCTGTGTTGTCACCGCCTGAGCCGAGAAAACCGTTGATTCTATATCTTTCAGTGACTAAAACTACAATGGGTTGCATGCTTGCACAAGAGTCCAATGACAAAGTGGAGAAGGCTATCTACTATCTGAGCAAGGAAATGCTGGATTACGAGACCCACTACACTCCGTTGGAGAAGGCTTGTTTGGCCTTGGTATGGGCTACCAGGAAGCTGCAGCACTACCTGTTAGCTCACTCCGTAATACTGGTTTCGAGATTAGATCCCATCAAATATCTCTTCGAGAAACTAGCACTTACGGGTAGGCTAGCCCGTTGGTTGCTTCTGCTTTCTGAATTTGATCTGAAGTATATGACGCGCAAGTCAGTGAAAGGGAGAGCGGTAGTGGAGTTCCTAGCCAATCACCCAGTTGAAGGGGATGAAGCAATTGAGTACTTATTTCCAGACGAGGCCATTCTGCACGTCGAAGAAGAAACTTGGACTATGTACTTTGACAGAGCGTCAAACCAACACAAGTATGGGATAAGGGTGCTGCTGATAGTGCTCGACAATTCCCGTATACCTCTAGCATTCAAACTCTGGTTCAGAGTATTGAACAATGAGGCAGAGTATGAGGCATGTATTGTCGATTTAGAAGCTGCCCTAGAACTAGGGGCAAAACGGTTGGATGTCATCAGAGACTCGAACCTTGTTGTATCTCAAGCTAAAGGAGATTGGAAAGTTAAAGAAGAAAAGATGAGAATTTACGACCAGACCTTGGTCATGTTGATTCCTCGGTTTGAGAAATTGAACTTCGCTCATCTATTAAGAGAGAACAACAGGTTCGTAGATTCATTAGCAACTCTATCTTTCATGATAGACATCCCTTTTGGAGTCCGGATGCGTCCGATCATCATCGAATAGAAATTTGTGCCGGTCTACGAGTTGATTGCTGCCATAGATGAGGTACAAGATAAGAATCCCTGGTATTACGATGTCTGGAACTTCTTGGAAAAAGAGGTGTATCCACCAGGGGCAAATGCCAAAGATAAGAGGGCAATTCGAAGAATGGCTACTCAGTTTATCATCTTTGGGGGTAAATTGTATAAGAGAGGTCATCTCAGGATGCATAAACTGTGTGTTGATGCTGAAGAATCCAAGTGCCTAATGAAGGTCATCCATGGAGGAGAGTGTGGAGCGCACATGAATGGGGTGATACTAGCCCGGAAGATCCTTAGATAGGGTTATCATTAGTCCACCATGGAGGAGGATTGTATTAGCTTTGTCCGGCGATGCCATAAATGTCAGATCCATGCAAACCGCACGAACATTCCACCGTCGAAGCTGTACAACATGACTTCGCCATGGCCATTTTCAGTCTGGGGGATTGATGTGATTAGAGTTGTCACTCCGAAGGGGTCCAACGGGCATGAGTACATTTTGGTAGCGATAGACTACTTCACGAAGTGGGTTGAGGCCCAATCTTACACGGTGTTGAAGGCATCGCATGTCACTAAGTTCATCAGGAACAACATCATTTGCCACTATGGGGTCCCGAACGAGATTATTTTAGATAATGGTTCTCACTTCAAGAAGGAAGTGATTGACTTGTTGGAGAAGTATAATGTGGCTTTTCATAAGTCATCTACATATTAGCCGCAGACCAACGGAGCAGTTGAGGCCGCCAACAAGAACATCAAGCACATTCTGCAGAAGATGGTGGAAACCTACCGGGACTGGCCATATAAGTTGCCATTTGCTCTGTGGGGCTACCGGACTTCAATTCGAACTTCTACTGGAGCAACTCCGTATTCTTTGGTTTATGGGATGGAGGCCGTTTTGCTTATTGAAGTTGAGGTTCCGTCGTTACCGGTATTGGCTGAGTGTCAGATAGCTGAGGCGGATTGGCAGCAAAGTAGGTTCGAAGAACTCATGCTCTTTGACGAGAGAAGGCTGAAAGCACTGTATCATGTTTAGGGTTATCAACGAAGAATTGCCAGGGCTTTCAACAAGAAGGTTAAGTCCAGGAATTTGAAAGAAAGGGATCTTGTGCTCAAAGACAATCGAGCTCTCATTTACGACCCTATGGGCAAGTTCAGACCTAATTGGACTGGCCCTTACATTACCAAGTCTATCTGATCGGGTGGAAGTGTCATTCTGATGGGCCTAGATGGCCTAGAGTTCTCCTAATTGATTAACATGGACAAGTTGAAGAAATACTTTCCCTGAGTGGCTCGCTAGGCCGAAAACTCGAAAGGGCGACCTAGGCAAAAGTTAGAGCGCAGAAAATTTGAAATAATAAAAACTGAGCTCGCAAGGTTGAAAACCCAGAAAGGGCGGCCTTGGCAAAAGTTAGAGCGCAAAAGGAGAGAGTTAATACACGAGTGAACCTGAACCGAACTACGTAAGGCTTGATTCCCATCTTTGGGATATGTAGGCAACTTTATTCTAAAGTCCAGCCATAAACACTTGCCCGATCAACTTTGTCCGTGTGATCTTGTTGGTCATCTTTGTCTATTTTGCATTCAAGAGCTCGGTTTGTGATCTCCAATGCAGTGCTATTCAGAGTAGGGGCAACTTTCCAGTTGCTGAGGATCCGGGGTTGTACATCTCAATGATAGATCTCGGGCGTGTCTAGTTTTGATCTATATCGAAAATGGTTTTGAAAAGTTTTAATAAAAATTAATTTTGCTCAAATTAATCTTTTTACGACCTAGACCATTTTTGGACCAAACGGAAAATTTTCAGTACTCATAACCTTCAATTACATTGATTTCAATACAGAGTTCTCCTACTCTTGAATACAAATTGAAGTAGCTTTTTATTACATTCATAAAGAAAACTTGAAAGTACTGATAAAGAAAATAAATTTGGGACATAGTCAGGTGTTCCTGCGTCCCCTCCCAGAGCTGGTCAAAGCCTCTGACGCCAAAGTGTGCCTGATCTGTGCCTCGTCATCAAGCCAAGCTATGCACTCATCAGAGAGGGTGCAACTGAAAGTGGGAGCGGGGGCCAAAAGCTCTCTCGTCCTCCATGCCGTGGCATACTGAGCTAGCTGTGCGCCTCGGATCGGAAATGCAGCAGGGTACTCTATCCCCTATTCCGGGCAAGTCTGATCATGTCCGAACTAGCGTTGGAGTCGGAACGGAAAGTAAAGTACACAGTGTGTCAACCCGATCAACTGAATCCCGGGCTGGCGAGTCATGCTGTAGCTCATCGCTGGTAGATTAAGCCAGGGGCAGTGCCAAGCTATGTCAAGAGCAGTCAAACTGCGCATCCATTTGTACCACCATCCCTTATCAGGGGCATCGAATAGACGTCGCCGGAAGAAATAGCTGCGAGCTGAATATGCTGGGCATGAGTCCACAATCTTTAATTTGCCTATCAACCATATTTGGGGAGGGATAAAAAATGAGAGATTAAAGAATAGAGAGGTGTATGTGGAGAGAAAAGTGAGAAAAGTGTTTTGATAGAAAAATCGAGCCTGAGGGCTGAGTGATGTGAGAAATATATGTGAGATGGGGTGGGAAACATTACCTGCAGCAATAATGGACTCCCCGTGAATCTAGTCGTCTCTCGGCGATGGAAAGTGTCCAAACCCATCAACGTCTCAGCTAGTGTCATGGCGATATAGCTCTTGCCCTCTTTCAAGCCCTCGGTAACCTCAATCAAACGGGTTCTAAACCCACCGGAGCCTGGGGCAAGCAAGAAATATGACAACATACACAAGCAAAGTGCATGTCGCCGGAAACCCTGCCAGTCATGGTTGCCGCAATCGCCGGCATCAAAAAACCGACAAACCAAGCTCAGAATGTCCAGCACTCTGTTACAAATCAATGACCGAGCGTTATGCAAAGTAAGCCCGCACATCCATCCTAAGGCTTGGACGTGACTGAAGCGGAATTGTGGTGAAATCTCTTCCTCGCGTTCAGACTCCATTAAAGCTTAGAAGTCTTCGAAAGTAGGGCATATGTCTTGTCCGCCAAAACTAAAGACATGTGTTATCGGATTCTAACATCTTGCCGCAACATGAAGCAAAGGAAAACGCAGCGGGGTGCGACTCAACATGAATAGTGCATTTATGCCGAAGCCCTAGAAGTTCAGCGTTTCCGAGCCATCTAAGTTGGTGATCCAATTTGTGAGATTTTGGACGAGAAACGCCTTCATTTTGGTGCAAAACTGAGTTAGAATGAGGGAACTCCGAAGCTAGAACCTTTATGAAGGACAAGGCACTGTTTGGAGGACAAGTGTCACAAAACTGGAGGTCTCCAGGTAAAGTGGTCGGCCGACCACTTTTTCTGGTCAGCCAGCTAGTTTAACTGGTTGGCCAGCTACCCTTTTTGGTTTACAGACCAAAAAACTGGTCGGCAACCCTCTTTACTGGTCGGCCATGTGCAAAAAAGTGGTCTCTAGCTTTTTCTTGTCTCCAGAAGGGAGTCTCTAGCTTTCCTGTGTGCTGAGAGTACTGAAGGTCTGAGTTTACCTCTGTTTCGGATGCGTTCCATTCCTTTGATTCTCCAAAATGCATTTTCTTATCGAGTCGTTGCTCTTTGATTATCAAGTTGTTGTGATTTGTTTATCGAGTTGTTGCTTGTTGCTTATCGAGTTGTAAACTTGCTAAGATTTTGTTGTTTCTTAGTTAGTTGAGTTGTTCAGTTGGTTTTGTTGGTTCACTACCTGACTTGGCAATACATGAATGTTCAGTTTCCATTCAATCTCATTTTTGTGCAAAATGGTGCGATGCGATGCTAAGATACAAATACAACACTTTTTGAACAAAAAGTCGTTTTCATTCCATCATAGCTTCTTTTTACAACATTTTACAAAGGGTACAAGTTTTGAAGAAAATAAAACTACCTAAGCTGTACAATGTGCTACAACTACATGTAAAAAGAAAAATAAAGCAGGAACATCAGCATCAATGCTATTAAGCTCAAGATTGAGAGGCCCTTTTCGCCCTATTCGGTTGAGCAACTTCTGCACCACCGTTGTCGGCACCGCCATCTGAATCGGAGTCACCGTCCTCGAAATCCTCTTCGGTGTCGCCTCCGCCCTCAGAACTAGAACCAGAGTTGTCATCCCTGCCTGCAGATGTCTCTGACTGTGGATGTGCTGACTCCTCCTCCTCGCTAGACTCCTCGTCATGACTGACAGGTGCTCTACGCCCCCCCCCCCGGCGGCGAGTCGAGACCCCTCTCCTAGCTGCTCGAGAAGGCCTGGATGGCCTAGTCTGCAGGGATGGGACCTGAAAAGGACAGTTTGAATGCATCAGCTAGTATGTATATTAGATGTAGATACGAGAATGATACATAGAGTGGGTGCATGTAGATATAGTGTGTGAATGTGATGTGTCAGATGTGCTCTACACATGCAATGAATCAATGCAGTGAAATGTTCAGTTTCCATATGTCATCAGAAGTATGATAAATGCAAGGAAATTGAAAAGTACCCGAACGCTGGAGGCATATAGTAACATCTCCCTCCGCAGAACCATACTCTCGAGTGAGGCCACCACTTCGAGCAACCCCTCAGTATACTCTCTGGGACGCTGCAGATGCAAGTTCAAATCATCAGTGAATGAATGAATGTCTAAATATCTGAGTGATAAATGAAAACTGTAAAACATACCGGTGGTGAGTCAGGGTCACTGACGTATTGATGGTCGGGCATCGGAGGCTCTAGTGGAATCGGGTAAGAAGTCCCATACTGCTAGCTCGTTAGCTTAGTTGGAAGATCTGGCCACCCAACATAATGACAAGTCGAGGGCATCCCTCTAACCATACCCCTCGATGTACTGGCCTTGCTAGTGGAAGGGACGTCTGCAGCTCGAGCGCGACTTGATGATGGCATATCAGCAGCCCTACTCATAGGAGTACAGACACTTGTCAGTGGAGGCATCAAGTATGTATGGCGGTATGTCGCGTACTCTCCCTCCTCGAGGAATAGGACTGCGTCGGAACCCAACATAAGGTCATCAACCTCCTGAGGAGTAAGACGCTCTGTGGACTGCAAGTCCAGTGGAGGTGCTGAGGGGATATCCTGAGTGACATTGCCCATCGTCTAGCGTATGAAACGATCCCCGAGAAATGAGGTTCTGCCGATTGGTCCCTCGAACAAAACCCTGTATCGGGAGGTGCCCCATGCCTCAGCAAATTGAAATCGAGAATATCCAGGCATCTCCAGCCAAGGCTGCCAAGTGATCTGCGGATAGAAAGTGCACAAACTGATTAGATGTCATAAATATACAAGATAAATCAAAGATGAAAGCCTGAAGAATTGAGAGTTCTAGTTTACCTCGGTCACCAGCACGGTGTTGAAGTACTGCCTCAGATATGGCAGAGTCTCCCGGGGCCTAGACTGGCATCGACCATCGAATCTGCGTGAATAAGGGATCTCGAGAGGTGCCTCGACCTCGAGCTCAGGGGCAAGTGTCGGGAAGTAGGCATAAACCCACAGTTGTGAAAGGCAAGACAATGGTTGTTAGAATACAGAATGTATAGAAAATGTAGAATGCTGAGTGCAGAATACAGAGTACAGAATGTAATATGCGCAATGTGTGCCGTGTGCAGTGTGCGGATAATGAAAAGCAGAAATGTAAATCAAGAGGGCAAAATGTACCTCCCAGGCTCGCCAGTAGCCACCTACTATGGTCCCCCGCTCTCGGGAGGTCGCGCTCATGTAGCAGTAAAGGGTAGCGAGGCCAGCGCCACCCCAATCATACTAACTGACCTGTGATAGGTCTACCAGAGCACTGAGCAGATGAAGCCCAACTGTGTTCCCCCTGTCGGAGAATAGAGTGGTCCCGAGCAGGAACATAAAAAATCCCCGGGCATACTGCTGTATGTCCTCAATAGTCTCGGGCGTAGTCCATCTGTACTGCTCCACAAACCAGGTGTTCCTAACCATACCCGGTGATTTGTAGGGCAGTGGATGAGCTCCAAGCAAGTAAGTCCAAGCTGCTTCCCACTCATCCATGTTCGCGTCATATGGAATTCGTTGGCCTGCCACATCTAGGCCCGTCAGTATGGAGAAGTCATACGGGGTCATCGTCATGTCCCCAGTGGCAGAGAAATAGAAGGAGTTGGTGGTGTCCCATTATCTCTCTACAAGTGCACTCAGAAGGGTCCTGCTTGTCGGATGACGCGACAGTCCTGCACAAAATGGGCCAAACCCTGCCTCATCCATAATATGTCAGACAGCATCTGGGAGCTCCATGTATGACTCCCTGGTAATGATCGATCCATAACCCCGTGTGAAACGGGAGGATACCTACATATAGAAAGAACAGATGTATTCAGTTTCAAAATTTGAAGAATGTTGTGTTATGAACTGTGTGTTCAGATTGAGCAGTGTTATGAGCCGTGTGCAGAATTAATAGAATGTTGTGTTATGGACTGTGTGTTCAGATTGAGCAGTGTTATGAGTCGTGTACAGAATTAATAGAATGCTGTGTTATGGACTGTGTGTTCAGATTGAGTAGTGTTATGAGCCGTGTACAGAATTAATAGAATGCTATGTTATGAACTGTGTGTTCAGATTGAGCAGCGTTATGAGCCGTGTGTAAATTAAAAGAAAACTGCATTATGAACTGTGTGTTCAAATTGAGTAAACTGCGTGTTCAGATTGAGCAAAAACTGCGTTATGAACTGCGTGTTCAAATTGAGCAAAAACTGCATTATGAACTGTGTGTTCAGATTGAGCAAAAACTGTGTTATGAACTGCGTGTTCAGATTGAGCAAAAACTGCGTTATGAACTGCGTGTCCAGATTGAGCAAACTGCGCTATGAATTGCGTGATCAAATTGAGCAAAAACTACGTTATGAACTACGTGTTTAGATTGAGCAAAAACTACGTTATGAACTGTGTGTTCAGATTGAGCAAAAACTGCGTTATGAACTGCGTGTTCAGATTGAGCAAACTGCGTTATGAACTGTGTGTTCAGATTGAGCAAAAACTGTGTTACGAACTGCATGTTCAGATTGAGCAAACTACGTTATGAACTGCGTGTTTAGATTGAGCAAAAACTACGTTATGAACTATGTGTTCAGATTGAGCAAAAACTGTGTTATGAACTGCGTGTTCAGATTGGGCAACCCTGCGTTATGAACTGTGTGTTCAGATTGAGCAAACCCTGGGTTATGAACTGTGTGTTCAGATTGAGCACAAAATTGCGTTATGAACTACGTGTTTAGATTGAGCAAAAATTGCATTATGAACTGTGTGTTCAGATTGAGCAAAAATTGCATTATGAACTGTGAATTGCATTATGAACTGTGTGTTCAGATTAAGCAAAAAACTATGTTATGGACTGTGTGTTCAGATTAAGCAAAATACTGCATTATAGACTGCGTGTTCAGATTGAGCAGAATACTGTGTTATGAACTGCGTGTTCAGATTGAAAAATGAGCTGTGTGCCCAAAATGAGCTGCGTGCCCAAAATGAGTTGCGTGTCCAAAATGAGTTGTGTGCCCAAGTGAACAAAGTGTTGTGTTGTGAGCTGTGTGCCGAATGAATGGAATACTATGTCGTGAGCTGTGTGCCAGATGAACAAAGTGTTATGTTGAGAGCTGTGTGCCCGAATGAACTGGATGCTGTGTGCAAGTTATGTTCAGAACATGCAGAAGTACTGTGTATGTGAATGTGTTCAGAACGAGCAGACGTGATACATGGAAAAAGCATGAAAAATGCAAGAAATGCAAAAGTGAAGTACGCACCTTGCGCGGATGATGCAATAGATGACACTCCGGCTCTCGTAGCAGTAAGTCTGTGGGCGCCCGTCGTGCGAAGTCGGTAAAATGATGGAAGGTATTGGGAGGTAGGATGTGCTCCTGCGGTTGGTACCTCTTCGGGTCGAACGGCCGAATCCTCGGAGGTAGTGGCATAACATCCGGCTCATCCTCTACTCTCGGGGAGCCTCCGCCATATGGAATATCGTCGGCCATCTGAAGAAAGATGCAAAAATGAGCAAAACGAGCGAAATGCATCAAAATTGCAAAAAGTTAACAAAAGTCAACGCCTGAGAAAAAGTGCCAAAGTTCGAGAGAAACTTACCTCAACTGGTGGAAATGGAGAAAAAAGCTCCGAAAACAAATTCTAATCGGTTCAAAACGAAGAGAATCGAAAGTTTTTGCGAAACAACTTCGCGTGGGGCGTTGGAAAACGCGTATAAAGTGCAGATCTGAGAGAAAAGGGTCTAGGGATGGAGAGAAATGTATTTCGGCCTTGGAGGTGTGAGCAAAAGTGATTTGGAGCTATCCATTTAAAGATCTGGCCTTGAAAACACAAAACTGCCCCGGATTCTGTAAACTGGTCGGCCAGCCAATTTTTTCTGGTCAGCCGACCATTCACTACTACAAAAATAGTTAAAGATCACACTTTGACAAAAAAAAAGATCTCACTTTTATTGGAAGTGTGATAAAAAAAATTAGATTGATATTTTAATCACACTTAATTTGATTGAGTGTGATAATATTTATTTTTTATGTCACTTTTCAATTAAGTGTGATTATATATATATTTTTAATCACACCTTCTAATTAAAGTGTGATTATATATACACTACTATTTTTTAATCACACTTTTTAAACAAGTGTGATTATATATATATATTTTTTAATCACACATTCTAATTAAAGTGTGATTATTTATATATTTTTCAATCACACCTTCTAATTAAAGTGTGATTATATATACACTACTACTTTTTAATCACACTTTTTAAATAAGTGTGATTATATATATATATATATATTTTTTAATCACACATTCTAATTAAAGTGTGATTATCTATATATTTTTTAATCACACTTTCTAATTAAAGTGTGATTATATATACACTACTACTTTTTAATCACACTTTTTAAATAAGTGTGATTATATATATATTTTTTAGTCACACATTCTAATTAAAGTGTGATTATTTATATATTTTTTAATCACACTTTCTAATTAAAGTGTGATTATATATACACTACTACTTTTTAATCACACTTTTTAAATAATTGTGATTATTTATATATTTTTTAATCACCCTTTCTAATTAAAGTGTGATTATATATACACTATTACTTTTTAATCACACTTTTTAAATAAGTGTGATTATTTATATATTTTTTAATTACATAATGTAATTAAAATGTGATTATATATACATTACTACTTTTTAATCACACTTTTTAAATAAGTGTGATTATATATATATATATATATATTTAATCACACTTCCTAAATAGGTGTGATTGTATAAAATATTTCAAATTGATTTTTATATAAAATATACAATTTCCAAATTTTTAATCACACTTAATCTGATTGAGTGTGATAATATTTATTTTTTATGTCACTTTCTAATTAAGTGTGATTATGTATATATATAGGGTAAATTACACTGACACCCCCTAAGGTTTATATTTATTACAATTCCCCCTTCACGTTTTGGAAACTACATCTCCCTCCCTGAGATTTAAAATTTCATTACAGATTCCCCCTTAGCAATTTAATTTTTTTAAATACTAATTTCGTCCTTACTGGGTAAATTACATTGACACCCCTTACATTTTAGAAATTACAACTCTCCCCTAAGGTTTAAATTAGCATTGCTAATTGCCCTCTCGGTTAGTATTAGTTGGAAAAAAAATTCATTGAAAAAAAATTAATTGGAAAAAAAATTAATTGAAAAAAAAAATTGTTAGTAAAATTTTTAAATTTATGTTTAAAAACCAACATAAACTTATTTTTTGAATTTACGTTTTTTTCTCAAATTTACAAACTGAGACAACCATTTATAAATCAAAAAAATTATCAAATAAGTTTTTATGACAATTTTTAAATTTTTTGTAAATATAAATTGAAAACTGAAAACGAAATAGTTACCAAACAGGCTTCAGATGGTAAAAATGTCATGAAATTAACAAATAATTAAATAAGTTACCAACATAAGAAATGACTTATCAAAAGATTCTTAGGCTATGTATAGTTTGATTTTTAGAAAAAAAAAATTAAAAATTAAAAATTAAAAATTAATTTGGTTAAGAAATAAAACATAAAAAATAAAAAATAATTATCATTTTTATATAATTTGTATCTTTCGAGTGGTTAGAAATAATTTTTTACAAATTAAATTGAAACAACCATACGTATGTATATAACCTGCCCAAAAGTTAAAATGATAATTATTTTTTACCCTTAAATGATAATTATTTTTTAGTTTTTATTTCTTAACCAAATTAATTTTTAATTTTTAAATTTTTTTTCTAAAAATCAAACCATATATGGCCCACAAATCTTTTGATAAGTCATTTCTTACGTTGGTTACTTATTTAATTATTTGTTAATTTTACAACATTTTTACCATCTAAAGCCTGTTTGCTAAGGTGCCATTTGGTAACACCTACGTTTTCAGTTTTCTATTTATATTTACAAAAATTTTAAAAACTCAAATAAAAACTTGTTTGGAAAATTTTTGATTTATAAATCAGTAGTCTCAGTTTATAAATTTGGCCAAAAAATGTAAACTCAAAAAATGTGTTTCCGTTTTGAGTTTTTAGTTGTTTTTTTTTTTTTTTTTTACCACCCAACACTAGCCACCACCCTTCACCATTTTCCACCACCTTCTTCCGCCACCACCACCTACCACCCATCCCCCACTACTACCTGCCACCACTACTCACCACCCACCTGCCACCACCCATCCCCCACTACCACCTGCCACCACCACTCACCACCCACCTGCCACCGCAACCCGCCACCAACACCCACCTGCCAGCTACCATCACCCACCACCCACTTGCCATCCACCCGTCACCCGCCACTATCATCCACCGCCCGCCACCTACCCGCTACCACCACTCAGCACCCATCTACCACCACCATCCACCACCAACCACCTGCCACCCACCCGCCACCACCACCCCCCACCACCTACCACCTACCTGCCACCACCACCACCCACTCGCTACCACCTGTCACTTTCACCTACCCACAACCACCACCACCTACCACCATCCGCCATCCGCCACCCACCCGTCACCACCATCTACTACCTATTACCACCACCACCACCACACACTCGCTACCACCCACCACCCGTCACCATCACCCACCATCACCACCCGCCACCTACCTATTACCACCACCCACCCGCCACACACCTGTCACCACCACCCACCACCCGCCACCACCACCACCACCCACTCGCTACCACTTGCCACCGTCATCCACCTACTCACCACCACCACCATCGTCACCCACCCACCCACCACCACCACCATCGTCACCCACCCACCCACTACCACCACCCGCCGCCACCACCCACCACCACCCGCGATCCGCCACCCACCTGCCACCATCGCCCGCCACCACCCGCCGCCACTGCCGCCACCACCACCACCACCCACTCGCTACCACTCATCACTCGTCACCATTACCCACCCACATTAAAAATGACGTAAAATAGGCAAATAATTAAATAAGTTACCAACATAAGAAATGATTTATCAAAAGATTTTTAGGTTATAGTATAGTTTGATTTTTAGAAAAAAAAATTAAAAATTAAAAATTAATTTAGTTAAAAAATAAAAAATAAATATCACTTTTATATAATTTTTATCTTACGAATAATTAAAAATAATTTTTTATAAATTTAATTGAAACAGTCAGCCGTATGTATATAACCAAAAAAAAAATATAGGTGCCAAAATAAAATGTTATAGCGCCATCACCAAAAATATTAAAAAAAAATAAGCTATGCTATTTAGCAAATAAGAGAGGGAGAAGATAAAGGGTTAGAGCATCTCCAGCAGCTTGGCTATTCTCTCCTTTTAGCCATAGAAGCGAGCTTGGAAGGGTAAAACGTTGCTCCAGCAGACTCGCTCAAGGATCGCTACAATGGTGGTGAGCTACAGTACCTCGCCAGGACAAGCGAGGTACTGTTCATGAACCTTTCAATTTTTTATTTATTTTTGCCTCCTAAATTCGGTTTTTGGTGGTAAAATTTTTCAACGCTCCAATTTCTCTTCCGATCGTTGACAACGGTAGAAAGTTTTCAACGCTCTCACACACTTGTTACGAAGACAACAAATACAGATTGAGTCTCTCGCAAAAGAGAGACAATTTCTCGAAGATCGGATTAAATTGCAGTACCGTCGGTGGGTCTTTGATGTCAATCAATTGCAAGACCAAATCACTCTGGTAACCCCTCAATATCTTCGGATTTTTAATGTTGGGTTTTTGTTATTTTAGGGTTTCTTTGATTTTTGATTTAGTTTTAATTTTTTATTTCTTTTTATAAAGATGAATAGGGATTTTACAGGCGAAGAGATAAAATGTAATTTTGAGGTAGCGAAGTGGGATCTGATGGTGGGTCAGAAGCAGAGAGAAGCTTTTATCTACAAAACTAAGTTGGGTTAGTTCTTTCTTCTTGTTAATAAGTCTATTCGAGTTAACCCTTAATTCCCATTTGATATGTGAGAGAGTTGTGATGAAAGAACTGGAAAATTCAGGCTTAAGTGTTGATAATTTGGAAAATTTCGATGTTTAAAAACTTGAATTTGTATGCTTATGTATGTGCCTAGTAATTTTCACAGAGCAAGCTTTACCACAAATTTGTAGCTTCTATCTTCTACTAAATTTCAACTTTAGTTTCATCCTAATGGCTGTGGAAGGGGATAGAGCAGGTTGTGTTTCTTGATGATGCTGAAATAGTGCAAGAACCAGGAGCTGATAACAGTGAGGATGAGGTAGCGGGAGCTCTTAAATGGTTTTCCTGAGTGAAATAATAGCAACCAAATACTAAATTTCTTAGCTAATGAAGATGGAGAAAAACAAAAGCCTATTTGAAATCTTATTTGAAGTTGCAAGATTCAGAGAATTTTCAATTTGATTGGATTTTGGTTATGTTGAGATTTTTTTGACAATACCTGAATATATTATGCTATCAAAAGATGAAATTCTTATCTTACCACTGCCAGGCTAAATTGTTGAATAATGGTTTTGATTTTGGCAACCTGAATAATGGAATTTTTACATTCAAAGCTGTAAATTTATAGGGAATCGAAACAAAAAAAGAAAAAAAAGAAAAAGAATAAGAAGTAGAAGGAAGAAGAAGAAGATTATTGGGGAAAATTTTCTCTAGTAAACAATTTGAAGTGGGAAAAAACTATGTATATTCATATTTTGGAAGTCCTTTTAGGAAGAACTTTGGTTTATGCTTTCTTTGTATCTTGATTTGCATCCGTTGGGGAGTTTATATGCTTCTTATTTTTATCTCTCTTGTTTTTTCCTCCTAATAGTTCCTGTAAAATAGATACAATTTTAGGCAATTATAACTGACCTATGGAATAGTTTTGTGGCTATTCACAATATTTCTTTAATTTCATTGCAGCTCCCAGAAACATGAGTGTATGTGTTATATTATATGTACACACACAGATATATAGATAAATATTTATATATAAAAAAATGTTATATAAATGTATAAGTGATGTGATTGAATCATTTTATGTTGAAACAGAAGCACCTTAGTTGAAATGTATTATTTTTGTCCAAGGTTATCTGCAATATTCTTAGTTTTCATGGACTACTCAATGTTACTAACAAGAGGTCTGGAGAATTAAGGGAATAGAAGCAGCTTAGAGATGCAAGGATGAAGACACTCTTAAGAAACCGAGGTAAATTGGGCACACACAGTTTTTTTGTTGTCTTAATCTTTAATTATTTATTCATTATTATTTTTTAACATAATAATTTGAGTAAAGTTCATACTATTAGGGATATTTCCTACCTCAATTTGTATTTTATATCATCTGCAGCTTTAATTGTCTATGCTTTTTGTCCTCCCCCTCCCCACTTGTCTATTTCTGATTTTCTGTATCTGTTTCTTCAATTCACTTTACTGCCTTTAACTGCCAGGTCACAAAAGCCATTAAATGAGAGAAGTTTCAGGAATCCTCTTGGGGTAGACAGAGATGCTACCAAAAGGCAAAAACTAGAGAATGGTTATTTGTGTAAGGTAAATTTGATGTATTTACCCATATTTTGGTGGACTTGAGTCTTGATGTATGCATTATGAATGTAGAATCTGTATGTAGAATTTGTGGGTTTTTTTTGTTTGTTTTGTTTTTGGTGTTTACATTAATGTGAATGACTCTGTTTAATGTTATGATCTTGACCAGAAGTTTCAAGGTCGAGTCAAATGAGTTCTATATGCATATAATCGTTATATTTAATGGTGGATATAGTGGTAACAGGAATATCATAATGACGGATCATATATATCTCTTCTTTTCAGAAAGGTCGGGAAGAGAAAGGCTGCCGCTAAGGCAGAGAAGGGTGGCAAAAGTCAAGCCAAGAATTGAACTCCTTTTATAACTATAGGTCAAACAATAATAATTTCCATAACTATCATCAGCGATTTATTTATCAGATATACCATCTTGATGGAAACTTTTAGCTTCGGAGTTTTTTCTTCACAAATTTTTAGTGTTTTATTTTATTTTATTTATTTTACCTCAACTTTGTAACACACATGCTGTTACAACTATTCGGAAAACATTGGCAGAAATTGATGAGCAAGAGGAGCTTCTACCTGATGGAACCCTTCTCTTGTACATAGCTTTGTGGCTTAAAATATTTCATTTTTTTTGTTTTTGTTTTGGTTCTAAATTTGTTGGATTACAATGTGATGTTTTTATTTGTAAGTTATTACTTTAACCAGTTGAAAGCCTTTGCTCCTGCAGTGGTGGTCAAGCAATTGCAGTCATCTATTTCAGAGCTGGGTATGCACCAACTGATTATCCCTCAGAATCAGTGAGTAGATTCACTTTTGCAGAATCAAGTTTTTTGTCATAAAACTAAAGCATCAGCATAACAAAAGTTTAATCTACAAACAGAGTTAGTACTGCATTCTTCCAAAGCTACGAGCCAAATTACTTTTGAACTTTGCATTGAATGTTTGCCCTTAACCTTTTTTTTTTTTTTTTTTTTTGGGTCTTTTTAATGTCAAGTGCCCTTCAATTTCTTATCATTTAGCAGGCACCGAGAAGATACAACAAGAGCTTGCAAAACCCAATGTTCTTGAGAGGTAATAATATTCATTGTTTTTACTATTATTTAGTACTGCTCTTTATTCAGATAATTTGCAATTTTCACTAAGGTTTTTTTAAAGCAATTGCAAGAGGATTGATTTATGATCGCCCACAAGAAGAAAGTATACTGATAGCTTATTGTTCTTTCAACCTTAAGTGAATGTAGTTATACATTGATTTGAACCTTCAGTATGTAATTTCCTTAATATTTGTAATCCTTAACAAAATGCAGGTACTAGTCGCTTCTTCAGTATGTAATTAGTGGTCCACTGCGTCAAGGATGCAAAAGTGCCTCTAATGCAGTTTAAACTTGATGGGATTTCAATTGATCTTCCATATGCTCAACTTAAAGTAATGTTTGTTCCTGAGCTGAGTGTGATGCATGTAGAACCAAATCTTTCAAAACAGTCAGTTCCTACAGTTGTTTCTGCATATACACAATGATCTCACGTATGTAGATTTCTCTATCTAAAACTATACCTGTCAAGAGATCTTTTTATTTTTATTTTTTGGGTGCTGATTTTAATAAATTCCCCCATTCTTTTCATCAGCATGTTGGAAATTAGTATTTCAACAATCTCATTATATAAACTCTGTGCATTATTTGTTCTTCTTCTGTGTTTTTTTTTTTCCTGTTGGAGATTTGGCTTGCCATGTTATGATCAGCAGAATGTGGACATACTCAACCCTTTCTTTCTAAGAAACATTGACGAAACCAGCTGGAGAAGTTTGTCTGGAGTTCATGCTAACAAATGCATTCTTCGGCTTCTCCCGAACATGGAGGTATCAAGCATGCTATCTATGGGTTCCTATGGTAATTATTTTTGTTCTAGGTGCAAAGTAGTTTTGTTGGTTTTCAAGGTTGAATGCCAGAGCAGAATTTGTCTCTATTTCTTGAATTTTGCACCTGCATTAGGAAATAATTTAGCTAATTCTTATTAGCATGCTCTCTATGGCATCAAACCAGGAATTCCTGTGGGGTTTTGTTTTCAAAACTGCTGCCACCTTGATATTAATATATACATGATAATCATTTTCTTTTAGCTCTCATTTTTTGTGTGCTAGGTGGTGCTTTCAGAGTTCTTGTAGATCTCATATATTCTCGGATTGTTCTATTCCAGGTATTCAAATCACTGCTGCGATGTGTTAAATTATGGGCGAAAAGGCGAGGAGTTTTTAGTGGGTTATATGTTGATATCATATGATTTTGATTGTCCATATAATACTCCATTTTATCATTTATGTGATCCTTACTGCATTGTTGCATATTGTCTTTTTTTGTGGTGCTGTTTTACTGATATTTGTGTAGAGAATCAAAATAATTATGTCATTTTTGGTGGCTGTGGGGAAAGTATTGGGGGCAGTTTAACAACTGGATAAATTACATTATTTTTGGTGTGATCTAAATGTAAGTTTATAAATTAATTAGTAAGTTTATTCATATGCTTCCAGCGGTTTTTAAATTAATTTGTTTTTTTATTTTTCAGGTCAGAAATTTCTTGGAGATATGCAAAATATGGTCAAAGAATTCAAGAACTTAGAATTTTCAAGTTTTTTTTTTTTTTTTAATGTACGTAATCACAGTTAAATTTTTTTTTTTATTAATTTCTTTGTATATACTTTTAAACATTTAATTTTCATTTATGAAATATATGATGTTATTTCATTCAATATATGGTTGTGATTCAAAATATAGTATATAGTGTGTATTACATTCTTCAAATGCGCGTACAAAAATAATATTGATTATTCTTTAAATATTTCAATTTTTTTATTACAGGTTTTATTAGTTATTAATCACACTTAAAAGGTGTGATTTAAATGTTTTTAATCACACTTAAAAGGTGTGATCTAAAGTTTTTAATCACACTTAAAATGTGTGATCTAATGTTTTTAATCACACTTAAAAGGTGTGATCTAAATGTTTTTAATCACACTTAAAAAGGTGTGATTTAAAAGTTTTTAATTACACTTAAAATGTGTGATCTAATATTTTTAATCACACTTAAAAAGTGTGATCTAAAGTTTTTAATCACACTTAAAAGGTGTGATTTAATGTTTTTAATCACACTTAAAAAGTGTGATCTAAATGTTTTTAGTCACACTTAAAAGATGTGATGAAAGTATTTTTTAATGACACTTAAAAAGTGTGATTAAAAATGACCATTTTTAATCACACTCTCAAAGACTACACTTTAGTAAAACTTAAAAGGTGTGATTAAAAAACATACATCACACCAAAAAAGTGTGATCTTTATCTATATTTGTAGTAGTGACATTGGTAGGCAACAACTGGTCGGCCACTGATATAACTGGTCGGCCATCCTCCCAGGTGATCTTCAGAGCTCCATTGTTCTCGCTGTGTGTTTTGATGATGATTGGAGCTCTTGTCTCTCGGGAAAGTGCAAGAAAAGTACACCTTTTGGCGCGAAATTGTCCCCGCGGGAACTTCAATTCAACTCTTCGATGCATGGCTCATCATCACTTATCAAAGAGTGAGTTGTATCCTTTTTTAAGTATGTTGTGATCCCTTCGAGAGGTAAATCAGAGGTTTCGGTTCTCGTTAAGGCTTATGTTTCTTTAACTGGCATTTTGTCTCAAAGCATGCTATTAAAGTTATATCACTCTCGCATTGTTATGCACACTTTTCTCTCTTGCATTTGTTATGCACACCACTTGTTGCTTTGTTATGCACTCACTACTTCTGTTGACCCGCTCGTTTTGCTTACATTATTATGCGTACTTCCATTCGCATTGTTATGCGTCACACTTAGGTTGCATTGTCATGCACCCCTTCCACCTGCATTGTCGTGCACTCTTCACGCGTGTTGTCATACACGTTTTGCCTGCATTGTTATGCACACTACTTGCATTGTTATGCACGTTTCACTAGCATTGTCATGCACCCACACTTTGTTTGCGTTGTCACGCACTTTTTCGCTTGCATTGCTATGCACTTTTCCATCGGCATCATATGTGTCCGTGTTTGATATAGCGTTGAATATGTGTTGCTAACTATATTGTACCTGTTAAGTTTCTTTGTTTTGCAGGCACGATATTGTATGTACGATTCATTTGAGGCTGGTGCGACCAGACGATATTGTATGTACGGTTCGTTTGAGACTAGTGTGACTAGATAGTATTGTATGTCCTCCGCGTGAGATGTAGCGAGAATTGTATAATTCTCTTACATCCTTTCTGCATGTGATGTAGTTTGATTTGTATTCGCTTGCTTAAACTGTTGCATTTATTGTGTATATTTGCTTCATTACAGCTTTCTTTGCATGATCATAAGTTATGTTCGGCTTTGTGCTTGTCTTTGGCATTTTGCCCCTGCCTACGGGCACATCTCTTTGTTATCTTGCCTGTTTGTCTAAGTCTTCGGCTTTGTCAAAAATGGGTCGTCTCTGGGCTTTGACATTCACTCCCGTCACTTATGACTTTCGAGTTCTGTCAAAGAGGGGCAACTGTACACACCCCATTTTTGACCGACCTTAAGACTCAGATGTCATCGATTGAGCACTCGGTGATAGTTCATGTTGTGCTCGTTTCGAGTTTCCGGAGTTTTGGCCGAGTGCCTTGCCTCCGGACCTCTGAATTCTTTATGCTTCGGCTCGGTTTGCGGACCAAGCCTTGTTTTCCTTGCCTAAGGGAAGGAGAGGTCTTGTAAACCCCTTCTTGTGTTCGTAGGCCACTTTTCCCGTTTGGAGACTAGCTTCCGGTTTTCGGAGCCTTCGGCCGCGCGCTATGTCTCGGGACTGCTTAACGTTCTCCGTTTGACATGGTTTTTGAACCACACCTTGTTTACTTGGCCTAGAGGGCCACTGTGGTTTGGGAGACCACTTTTGTGGTCGTAAACCACTTTTAGTGCTTGTTAGCTAGTTTTTGAGGCTCCCGGCTATGCGCTTTGCCTCCCGAACTTTCGTCTTGCATCCGTTTTGGTTTGTTTTTGGTACAAACCTTGTTTTCCTTGTTTGGAAGATGGTACAAGGGTGGGAGACCAGTTTCTGTCCCCGCAAACCACTTTTCTTCCTGCCAGCTAGTTTTCTGGTCCGACAACTAGTCTCCTTGATCTTTGGACCATCAAAAGTGGTCGGCCACCACACTATTTGCTTGTTTTCATGTTGCTGACCTTCTCTCACCATGGCCGACCACTTTTATTTTTGGGAGACCACTTACAGTGGTCAGCCGACCACTTCAAGTGGTCGGCTGCTTTTTGTCACATTTTTAGAGATATTTTTAGCCAGCTGGTACAACTGGAGAGCACTAGAACCATCCTCCATACACGTGTATGGAGGGATGACCTTGAACCCTTAGCTTCTTCAAGAAGCTTGAGCCTTGCTTCTCTATAAGAGGGAGGCTCCCCCTCTCTCTTCCAGGTTCAGTTTTGGTGCTTTGAGAGATACATACACATATATCTCTATATCTCTCTCTTGGTCTCATATTTGTGCCTTAAAGTGTAATTTCTTCATACTTTAACACACAAACACACACTCAAACACCATTCTTTTGTTGCTGAGGTGCTTAGGAGCTAGTTTTGAAGTTTTTGGTTTGGTTTGAGCTTGAAAAACCTGTTGGAGTTGTGGTTTTGAAGGTGGTCCTGAAGGGTGAGCCATGGTTTGGTGCTGAGGTACATGATTTGACACCATTTACCATGTTATTTCAGAGCATATAGGACTGCCATGTTCCACTTCATTCACTCTTTAAGTGCCTTTGAGTGTTGAGTATTGTTGCCTTGTTTGTGGCCTAGTGTGCATGCCATCTTGCCTTGACCTTTGAGCCCCTAACTTAGCATGTTTTGGTCCTTGTTTTGACCAATTTCGGCTCTGTCCATGTTTGGTTCGTGCATTCGTTCCATGTATTGCATGCCTCCTTTATAGTCCTCCTTATTAGCTTTCATGCTTTAGGACCTTTGCATGCTATACTTGTGTTTGATTGAATGATTTGGCATCATTTCTTGCTTAATTTTAGTGCATTCAGTGTTGTTACACTTCTGCATTTGTCACTCCTTGAGCCTTCTTGAGGGTTGTGCTCTTAGGCCTACTTGTATGGCTAATGCGTTGTGTATGCATGCCTTGCCTTTTGTGCCTTTATTTTGGTGTTATGGCCACTGTTTTGGGCATGGCTGAGGTCTACCCACATTCGGTTTAAGCACATTGAGCATAGTGCATGCCATGCTCTCGATTTGCATTGTGTATGCCATGATCATATTACATTGAGTATGCTATGATAGTCATTGCATAGAGTATGCCATATTGGTCATTGCATTTGTGTATGATATGTTCATTTGCATTGTGCATGCTAGTTGTTGTTTTTATTGTTGCATGCTTATGTTGTCTTGCCTCGAATATGCATGCATTAGCATTGTGTACTGTGCATTGTGCATTGTGCATGCCATTAGCCTTGTTAGATTGTTCATGTTGCATTCCATGTTTGCATGCTTAAGTCATATTGCATATTTGCATGCTTGTGTTGCATTGCATTTTTGCATACTCTATGTTACATAGCATTGTGCATGCCATGTTATGTGTTGCATTGTTGTTTTGAATTGGTGTTAGTCCAAACACAAGAAACAAGAGACGTTTCATACTTGAAGTGATGAAACGTGTTTCAATTCTCGGTCGCCAACGCTCTTGATCAATCATGATAGAGTTCTAGGCCTTATGTGTTTATGTGTGCATTCATTTTACATTGAATTGTGCAACTTCGCCTCTCAACCATCATGCATTGAAATGTGCGATTGGTGGCCCGAGGGTTGAGAACCACACTCCCTTGACCTTATGAAATGATAGGGAGGGTGGTTGTGCACACATATCTTGCAAATACATTGCCATGCCCATTCTTGTCCTCTGTTGCAGCAAATTGGAAGAATGCAGCAACAACTGGTTGGCCAGCCAGAAAAACTAGTTGGCCGACCACTTTTTCTGCCCTGTAACAACAAAAAGTGGTCGGCAGGTGGTCTCCCACACCAACAACTGGTCGGCCACCCTCTCACAAGTCCCCAAGATGATTTAGAAGCTATCTGGAGCTTGGTGCAAGTTTCTGAGAGCAGTTGCAAACACAGGCAAATTGGGGCATCGCGACGGATTTCCGAACGAGGTGACTGGGCATGCATACATTCTTCCCACCTTGAGGCTCCTGATTTACTACTTTACTTAGCTAATTTGCTTAGGTAGTTTATGCTTTGGTTTGTACCTAATTAGTTAATGTGTTAACTATTCAATTTGTTTTGTAACAGTTAGTTAACTAGGTTTAGTTAATTAGCTTCGTTGTGACGTAATAATTAGTTTAATTAGCTTAGATTAGCTAGTTAGCTTCCTATTCGCTCCCTCCGTTAAGAGGGCCAACTGTTGTAATAAGTGTGCGTGTGTGTGATGCATGTCTTCTAACCCCCATTTCTTTCTCCCTTTTATTTAACTGCTTATGATGGTTAGTTTTAGGGCATATTTTGTTTAGCATACCTTATGTTTGCATGCGTGCATCCATTCATCCGTCTTGCATGCACCGGTCTCGGTGCATCATACTAACTATATTGTATTTCAATTCCTATTGTTGCATTTCATATGCCATCTTAAAATAGCCGAGTCTATTTTAATTGCATTCTTGCATGTGTTGCATTAGCCATCTTAATATGAACTAGGATCGTGCATGATTTCTAACTAGTTCTCTGTTTTGGCTCGGAGTACACTGTGGGTGTTTACGCTTTAGCATACTGCATGTGTGTTATTGATTACCATGAAAGCTTGCCATAAGGCTAACTGCTTATTTGATATAACTGCCTGAATGCTTGTGGGTGAAGGTTGGATTACTTGAATTGGAACAACTCATTGAATCTCGAATTTATCCTACTTGCGAGTAGCAAACTTCAAACCATTTTCACAAACGAACACGCAATGTTTTGTTCCAAATTAGGCGATCTAGTCTATACTTGTATGTTGTGCGCATCACGTAGTAAGATTAGCTAATTAACCAGAATAAGAGCACATGTGTTTTCAAAAACAAAATATCATGCTTAGTACAGGCCGATCTTTGATCGGGCGAGTGGGGGTGCTCATTGCATGACCTTTCCCTCTCGTACCCAAGTTCCCGAGCCGAGATAACTTTGGTGATGACGGATACGTGGCCTTAGGCACGAGTCAGGGTTTCCTAAATTCCTCCAAAATAAAACATTTAGGTAGCGACTCTGTATTTGGCAAAGCAGTCCATGTTTGACACTTCTTTATTAAAATCAGTTTTCCAAAAACAATTTGTCGGATTTGGACTCTTTGGTGATTTGTCGGTCTTGCATTGCACTTTGCAAGATTAGATTCAGAACTATGACATTGAGTCCAAACTGTAGTAGCCTAGAGAACAAAATGAGATTCGCGCCCCCATCGCGCGTGGATATTAGAGATTTCTCACGGGTCGCGTCTATAGGGTACAAATAGAAGACGCTATGAAGCAAGGTCTGATTGACCAAGAAAAGGAGCAGCCCAAAAGGGCGTTTACACGTAGTTCGAATGCAGCTACGAGTAGCACTGCAGCTGCAAGAACTTCTGACATTAGTATGGTCACCACCACACCAAAAACAACCACACCCTTCACCAGCACATCTGGGTCCACCCCACAGCCAGCAAAGTATCCACCCCGAGGCCAGAGGACTTTCACTCTACTGTACATGCCTCTGTCCAAAACTTTGGGGGTTCTAATCAGGAAAGGGCATCTGAAGCCCCTGGAGCCGCGGCCATTACCAAATAACCTCCCTCCCTCACATAACCCGGCCAAATATTGCGCCTTTCACCAGCAGCACGGTCATGACACCGACTTCTGCTTTAGACTACGTGATGAGATTCAAGATCTTACTGACAATAAGGTGATTGCGCCTCCCGAGAAGCCAAATGTCACCACAAACCCTCTCTCCCCATATAACAACCCCCTTCCTCCACCTAGGTAAGTAAACCTGATCCAAACAACGGTCGTTCCATATGACCCCAACATATACATCACTCCCTCCCACCTACCCAAGCCGACGTTGTTCATTCTAGAAAGCACGGACTTGTGCATAATGAACACGTCATTAATCTAACCTAAGCCAGTGGTGGTGATTGTCGAAGACAAAACCGGGGTGACCTTGGAGGGAAATGGGAATGTTGATTCAGAACCTGAGAGATCTAGGAGCTTTACTGAGGAAGCATACAACTCGTATAGTTATATTGTGTCAACAGATCAGGTTAAGCCAACGGTAGAGTTGCCAACTGGGGCAGAGGTTAATGTGGTCCGAGAGGATGGGCAGAACCAGGGGCTGGATGATTTAGCGGAGCTGGAGGAGGACATTGCTAATCTACAGTTCTTTAATGAGCAGGACCCCGGGGATGTGAGCATCAATTGGTTTAACCTGAATGGAGCAACGGATAATACAGGATGCTCAGTGATGAGCCGGATGTTGTTGAGGTGCCTCAACCAGAACAGGGACAATTAGAAACAAGAACATCTGCAACGGCCGGAACGGTCGAGAATAATGAGGAGTTGCCGGAGAGCACCGGTACGGTGAATTTTGCTCAGGAATTGGACAGTTTGTGTACAGTTGACACGAAGTAGGAAGCCGCGCTGAAGTGGTTTGAGCAAGAGAAAATTGAGAATGATGGCAGGGCTAGAAAAGCCAAGGGTCCTGTGGGGACAGATTGTGTTGAGAACACAAGAACAACTACAGTGGAACCGGACAGTTGTCTGTTAGTTGCCGAGGGGATGTAGTGGGAGGACGATGATTTGCGTCTTGCCCATACTGATGAGAACTGGGGTTAGAATCAACCAGACGATACTTGGTACATTGAGGAGGTGGATCACATGACCCGAAGTGGGCAGTACTTCAAGCCCCCACATTTGGACCAGTCGGAGGCGTCTGGGAAAGACAAGGAAGCCGAAAAGCAGAAAGATAAACTGCTAGAGGAGGAAGCTGTACTGAAGTAGCTGAAGAAAATTCAAGCAGACATCTCTATCTAGAGACTGCTTATGGCCTCGCGGGTTCATAGACAAGCTATCTTTTCAGCCATGGTCAAGGCTAAGCTCTCAATTGATACAACCCCGAGCAGTTGGTGGGATTGGTTTTTCTAGGTGGAGCTTCACCGACTTTGACATTCACAGAGAAAGAATTACCGCCTGAGGGCACTGAACACAACAAGCCGCTGTATATCTCTGTGGAGTGTAAGGAAAAATGGATACCAGTTGTCCTGGTTGATACGGGATCTGCAATCAATGTATGTCCGTCATGTACGGCGTATGCTATCGAGTTAAAGCCCGCAGATTTCGCACCAACAGCCCAGGTGATTCGGGCTTATGATAACATGAGTCGAGAAGTGATGAGGACAGTATGCATTAGAACTCAGGTTGGCCCGGCACAACAAGACATTGAGTTCCATGTCTTGGATGTTCCAGCCACCTTCAATTTACTCCTTGGGCAGCCATGGCTGCACTAGGTGAAGGCTGTCTCTTCCACTTTACATCAAGTGCTGAAGTACCCCCATGGGAAGGGGGTAGCAATTATTTTTGGAAACTCTTCCATACATCTACCGCCAGGGTTGCTACACCAGTTTTGGAAATTGAACACGGCGAGGAGGATGCCTTTCTGTCTGGGTTCACCTTGGCTGAGGCCCAGATGGTGAAGGATATTTTGGCTGTTAATGAGGGATTGTACGTCAGTGCACAATCAGTCTATCTCATGAACAAGCTTCAACACATGCCCGGAATGGGATTGGGATAGAGTGGCTGGAAGGGCGTCGCTGCATTGGCCGAAGTGCCATACAACCCTTATACCTTTGGTTTAGGTTACACGCTTACCAAAGAGGATTGGGCAAGGAAGGGAAAGGAAATGGCCGAAAAAGCCAAGGCTAAGCAAGCTGGGAAACACTACGAGCTGGTGCACAGGCCTATTCAAGGAACCTTGAACGAACACTTTGTTCGGGAGGGGAAAGATTTCTCGTTTTGCGGTTTTCCGGAGCCATGGCTGAATTCAGAGAAGTGGCGTTTGTCCGACTTCGAAATCTTTTTCAACTTACAGTTGCAAGGGGATGAAGTTGTGGAAAAGCAGACTGACCCACTAGCTGAGGCTGAGCAGCGCAAAGAGGATGAGTCCATTTGCACAGAACTTGAGATGGGGGAAGCGCTGGCTTGTCTCCTTTCAGATCCTCAGATTACGCCGGAGTGCTTGGGGGATGATTTATCTGTTTCCATGATTGGAGATCAAACGGCTGTAGGCCCTTATTTTAGCATTCTAGATGTGTCCATTGCACCTTCCCTCGTCTGGCAGTACGAGGAAGGCTTTTTATCAAGCAGTTCTAGGTCAGGTAGTGAACCAGAATCTGATTCCACAGAGTCTGTGGAGTCGGAATCAGATTCTAGTTCTTCTGCGTCAAAGTTCGGTGTTCCTGGGGTTGAAAACCCGGATGCCGTTGTCTTGTCCATGTCATCTTTTTCTTTTTCTTTTGAGTCGGTTGTAACCGAAGAATCAGATGAACTGGAAGTCGTTAATGAGAATGGTACCGCTGTGGCTTCTGAGTACTTTTTTGTGCCTTTAGTTTATTGCATTAATAAGGATTTTCAAAACTTTGATGAAAATGACGAGGAAGAAATTCCTCCGGTTTTGAAGCATTTGATTGATCGAGAGTAGGAAAGGTTTGTAAAACCTTTGGTTGATGAAATCACTTCAATTAACGTTGGTACTGAGAAGGATTCACGGCTGGTCCAAATCGGGTCCACGTTGTCTTCTGAGGAATGTAAGCGCTTAGTAGCTTTATTAAAAGATTTCAAAGATGTTTTCGCGTGGTCCTACGAAGACATGCCTGGAATCGATCTTGAGATTGTACAGTACCGGATCCCTCTTGACCCAAAAGCCCAACCTGTCAAGCAGAAGCTTTGAAGGATCCGTTCGGATCGGGCTCTGAAAATCAAGGAAGAGGTCACCAAGCAGATTGATGTAGGGTTCCTGTTAGTATCTGAGTATCCTACTTGGTTGGCCAACATAGTTCCAGTGCTGAAGAAAGGCGACAGAATTCGGGTATGCGTGGACTTCAGAGATTTGAACAAAGCCAGTCCGAAGGAAGACTTTCCTCTGCCACATATCGACGAATTGGTGGACTTCACTGCTGGGCAGGCGTTGCTCTCGTTTATGGATGGGTTTTCGGGCTACAACCAGATCTTGATGGCACCAGAAAATAGGTAGAAAACTACCTTCTCTACCTCGTGGGGAACTTACTGTTATAGGGTTTGAAGAATGCTGGGGCTACTTATCAACGGGCTGCAACCACGATCTTGTATGATATGATCCATAAAGAGGTTAAGGTGTATGTAGACGACATGATTGTCAAGTCCAAGGAAAGAGAGGGCCACTACACCACCTTGAAGAAAATTTTCCAACGGATCAGAGAATATCAGTTGTGACTGAATCCTCAGAAATGTACTTTTCGTGTCACAACAGGGAAAATGCTGGGATTCTTGATTACACAAAGGGGCATCGAGGTCGATCCCTCTAAGATCAAGGCCATACTAGAAATGCCACCACCAAGGACTGAAAAGGAGGTGCAAGGCTTTCTAGGAAAAATGCAATTCATAAGACGGTTTATTGCAAAATTAACCTTGACTTGTGAACCACTGTTTGGTCTCCTGAAGAAAGGAAAGAAATTCCAGTGGGATGACCGATACCAAGCTGCTTTCGAACAGATCAAGCAGTATCTACAAAACCCACCCATGTTGTCGCCGCTGGAGCCGAGGAAACCGTTGATTTTGTACCTGTCAGTAACTGACACGACAATGGGCTGCATGCTTGCACAGGAATCTGGGGATAAAGTGGAGAAGGCTATCTACTACCTGAGCAAGAAAATGCTGGAATATGAGACCCGTTACACTCCAGTTGAAAAGGCTTGTTTGGCCTTGGTATAGGCTACCAGGAAGTTGAGGCACTACCTGTTAGCTTACTCCATAATTCTGGTTTCGAGATTAGATCCCATCAAATATCTCTTCGAGAAACCAACACTTACAGGTAGGCTAGCCTTTTGGTTGCTTTATCTCTCCGAATTTGATTTGAAGTACATGATGCGCAAGTCAGTGAAAGGGAGAGCGGTAGCGGAGTTCCTAGCCGATCACCCAGTCGAGGGAGATGAAACAGTAGAGTATCTGTTCCCAGATGAGGCCATTCTGCAGCTTGAAGAAAAGGTCTGGACTATGTACTTTGACGGAGCGTCTAATTAGTACGGGTATGGGATAGAGGTGTTGCTGATTGCACCCGACAATTCCCACATACCCTTAGCTTTCAAACTCCGGTTCAAGGTATCGAACAACGAGGTAGAGTATGAGGCATGTATTGCTGGATTAGAAGCAGCCCTAGAACTAGGGAAAAAACGGTTGGATGTCATTGGGGACTTGAACTTGGTTGTGTCTCAAGCCAAAGGAGACTGGAAGGTTAAAGAAGAAAGGATGAAAATCTACTACCAAACCCTGGACGTTCTGATTCCTAGGTTTGAGAAATTAACCTTCAAGCATTTATTAAGAGAGAGCAACAAGTTTGCAGACGCTTTATCAACTCTATCTTCCATGATAGACATCCCTTTGGGAGTCCCGATTCATCAGATCATCGAATAGAGGTATGTGTCGGCCTACGAACTGATTGCCGTTATAGACGAAGTACAAGATCAGAACCCCTGGTATCATGACATTTGGAACTTCTTGGAAAAGGAGGCTTATCTACTAGGGGCAAATATCAAGGACAAGAGGGCAATACGACGAATGGCTACTCAGTTTATCATCTGTGGGGGTAAATTGTACAAAAGGGGCCATCTGGGAATGCATAAACTGTGTGTTGATGCTGAGGAATCTAAGCGCCTAATGGAGGCCATCCATGGAGAAGAATACAAAGCGCACATGAGCGGGGTGATGGTAGCTCAGAAAATTCTCAAATAGGGTTACTATTGATCAACCATGGAGGAGGATTGTATTGGCTTTGTTCGGCGATGCCATAAATGCCAGATCCATGCAAATCGCATGAACTTTCCGCCGTCGAAGCTGCACAACATGACTTCGCCATGGCCGTTTTTAGTTTGGGGGATTGATGTGATTGGGGCAGTTACTCCGAAGGGGTCGAATGGGCATGAGTACATCCTGGTGGCGATAGACTACTTCACAAAGTGGGTCGACGCCCAATCTTACGCAGTGCTAAAAGCGTCACGTAGCTAAGTTCATCAGGAACAACATTATCTATCGTTATGGAGTCCCAAATAAGATCACTTTGGACAATGGTTCCCACTTCAAGAAGGAGGTGATCAACTTGTTGGAGAAGTACAATGTGATTTTTCATAAGTCATCTACATATCGGCCGCAAACCAACGGAGCTGTTGAGGCCGCCAATAAGAACATCAAGCACATTCTGCAGAAAATGGTGGAAACCTACAGGGACTGGCTAGATAAGCTGCCATTTGCTCTTTGGGGCTACCGGACGTCAATTCGAACTTCTACTGGGACAATTCCATATTTCTTGGTTTATAGGATGAAGGCTGTTCTGCCGATCAAAGTTGAGGTTCCATCACTGCAGGTAATGGCTGAGTACCAGATAGCTGAGGCAGATTGGCAGCAGAGCAGGTTTGAAGAACTCATTCTATTCGACGAGAGAAGGCTGAAAGCACTGTATCATGTCCAGGGTTATTAACGCAGAATCGCCAGGGCTTTCAACAAGAAGGTTAAGTCCAGGAATTTGAAAGAAGGGGATTCAGTGCTCAAAGACAACCAAGATCCCATTCACGACCCTAGAGGCAAGTTCAGACCCAATTGGATTGGTTCCGTATATCATCAAGTCAATTTGGTCCGATGGAGTTGTCATTCTTATGGATTTAGATGGCCTCGAGTTCTCCCAGCCGATTAACATGGACAAGTTGAAGAAATACTATCCCTGAGTGGCTCGCTAGGCCGAAAACTTAAAAGGGCAACCTAGGCAAAAGTTAGAGCATGAAAAATTTGGAATAAGAAAAACTGAGCTCACAAGGTTGAAAGCCTAGAAAGGGTGGCCTTGGCAAAAGTTAGAGCATAAAAAGAGGGTGTTAATACATGAGTGGACCTGAATCGAACTACGTGAGGCTTGATTCCCATCTTCGGGATATGTAGGCAACTTCATTCTGAAGTCCAGCCATAAACACTTCCAAATCAGCTCTGTCCATGTGATTGTTTTGGTTATCTTTGTCTTTTTTACATCCAAGAGTTCGGTTGTGAGCTATAGTGCAGTACTATTCAGACTAGGGGCAACTTTTCAGTTATCAGATTTGGGATTGTACATCTCAAGGATAGATCCCGGGCGTGTCCAGTTGTGATCCATATCGAAAATGGTTTTAAAAAGTTTTAATAAAAGTTGATTTTGTTCAAATTAATCTTTTTACAACTTAGACCATTTTTGGACCAAACGAAAAATTTTCAATACCCACAACCTTCAATTTCATTGATTTCAGTGCAGAGTTCTCCGACTCTTGATACAAATTGAAGTTGATTTTTATTACATTCAAAAAGAAAACTTGAAAGTACAGATTAAAGCAATATACTTGGAGCATAGTCAGGTGTTCCTGCATCCCCTCCCAGAGCTCGTGGAAGCTTCAGATGCCAAAGTAGGCCTAGTTTATGCCTCGTTTTCAAGCCAAGCTATCCATTCGCCAGAAAGGGCGTAACTGAAAGTGGGAGCAGGGGCCAGAAGTTCTTTTGCTCTTTATGCTGTGGCATAACGAGTTAGTTGTGTGCCTCGGGTTGCAAATGAAGCTGGGTATTCTATCCCCTCTTCTAGGCAGATCTGGTCACGCCCAAACTAACGCCAGAATCGGATTAGGAAGTGGAAGACACAATGTGTCAAACCAATCAGCTGAATGCTAGGTTGGTAAGACATATTGTAGCTCATCTCAGGCATATCAAACCAGGGGCAGTGCCAAGCAATGTCGACAGCGGATCTGTTGCAGATCTGATGGCACCACCACCCCTCGTTCGAGAAGTCGACTAGCTGTTGATGGAAGAAGTAGCTGTGCGCCGAATATGTTGGGCAAGAGTCCACTACTTTCAACCTATCCATCAGCCATATTTGGGGAGGGATGAAAAATAAGAGAGATTAAAGAAAAGAGAGGTGTACGTGGAGAGAAAAGTGAGAAAGGGTTTTGAGAGAAAAACAGAGCCTGAGGGCCGAGTGATGTGAGAAATACATGAGAGAAGGGTGGGAAACATTACCTGCAATAGTAGTGGACTCCCTACGAATTTGGTTGTTTCCCGGCGATGGAAAGCATCCAAGCCCGTCAAAGTCTCGGCTAGTGTCATGCCGATGCAGCTCTTGCCCTCTTTTAAGCCTTGGGCCGCTTCGATCAAGCGAATGCTAGATCCTCCGAAGCCAGGGGCAAGCAGAAAATGAGCTAACATGCACAAGCAAAGAGCACGTTGCCGAAAATTTTGCCAAAGTCGGTCACCGCGGTCACCGGTATCAGAAAAACGATGAATCAAGCTCGGAATGTCTAGCTCCCTGTTGTGCACCAAAGACCAAGCGTTGTGTAAAGTAAGCCCACATCCTTTCCAAAACTTGGATGTGGCCAAAACGCAACTGGGGTAAGATCTCCTCGTCGCACCGGGATTCCATTAAAGCTTGAAACTCTTCAATTGTGGGGCATATGTCTTGTCCCCCAAAGCTAAAAACATGTGTAGCCGGGTTCCAACACCTTGCTGCGGCATGGAGAAACGGAAAACACAGTGGAGTGCGGCTCAATGGGAATAGTGCATTTAGCCCAAAACCTCAGAAATTCATCTTTTCCGACCCATCCAAAGTTGCAATCCAATTTGAGATCTTTTCAACAAGGAATGGTTCCATTTGGGGCAAAAATGGAGCTAAAATGAGGAGACCACGAAGCTAGAACTTTTATAGAAGATAAGGCAGTGAGTGGAGGACCGGTGTCAACATTTTGGAGGTTCTGCCATCGATGGCCAGCAGTGGCTCATCAATGGCCGACAGGAGCACATTGATGGCCGACAGAGGGAAGTGATGGCTGGCAGGCCGTCGTTCATGGCCAGCAGCCTCTCCCTCATGCTTACTAACCTTCTTTGTGAAGATTTAGTTGTTTGCTGCAGTGGAGTTCTGTTGTTTGTACATTTTGAGGTCTTGTTTTGGTCTTTTTGGGTTTAAGTCTGTTTACTTAAGTTGTAATCATTCGGTTTTGTTTATTGAGTTGTATTTATGTTGTTGTTTATCGAGTTGTTACAATTTTCTTATCGAGTTGTAAGCCTGTCAAGGCTTTGTGTTGTTTATCGAGTTGTTTTGTTCTTTCAGTTGTTAGTTGGTTCACTACTTGATTAAGACAATGCAATTTGAATGTGCAGTTTTCAAACAAAGATCAATCTTATTTTCATGCTGTGTGATGTCTTGCGATGCATAAAATGCAAAATGCCACACTTTTTAACAAAAAGCTGAGTTTTCATTCTAATCATGGTCACTTTTTGCAAAAGAGTACAAGTTTTAAAGAAAAAAAAACATGCTTAAGGATGTACAATGTGTAAATACTACTAGCAAAAAGAAAACAAAACAAAAAGGCATCTAAATCAGTGCTAGTGTAGACACCCCATTTTTGACCGACCTTAAGACTCAGACGTCACCGGTTGAGTGCTCGGTGATGTTGCATCATGTGCTTGCTCAAGAGTTTCAGAGTCGCGGCCGTGCACCCTGCCTCCGGACTCCCGACCCCTTTTCTCTACCTTGTCTCGGTTTGCGAACCAGGCTTGGTTTTCTCTGTTTTCTTTCCCGAGGGAAGGGAGTGGTCTTGTGGACTATCTCCCGGTGGCCGTGGGCTACTTTTCGTGGCCGTAGGCCATTTTGCCCGTTTCGGGGCCCGGTTCCCGGTTTCCGGGGCCGTTAGGCTGTGTGCCTCGGCTCGGGACCGCCCAACCATCTCCGACTTCTCCGGTTTTTTTGGCGGAGACCTCTGTTTTAGTGTTCCGAGGGACACTGGGGCCCCTGATGCCCACTTCGCAGCCGAACACCACTTCCGGTGCCCGGCGACCCATTTTCGGGACCCCAAACCGAACGGTTTTGGTCCCGAGCATTCATTTTGCATCAGCCTTCTCCGGTTTTTGGCGGAGACCTCTGTTTTAATATTTCGAGGAACCCTGGGGCCCCCGATGCCCACGTCGTGGCCGTATGCCACTTTCGGTGCTCATAGCCGGTTTTCGGGACCCCAAACCGAGCGGTTTTGGTCCCGAGCATTCATTTCGCATCCATCTTCTCCGGTTTTTGGCAGGTACCTCTGTTTTGTCATTCCAGAGGACACTGGGGTCGCGGATACCCACTTCGCTGCCGAACACCACTTCCGGCACCCGCAGCCCATTTTCGGGATCCCGATTTGCTCGGTTTTGGCCCCGAACGTTCATTTCTCATTAGTTTTTGTTCAAACTTGGCAGGTACCTCTGTTTCAACATCAGGAAGATCACTGGGGGGTGGGAGGCCAGCAATTATCCCAGATAACCAGTTTCGCTCCTCCGGGGCCCGTTTTGCTCACTTCCGGGCCAATGTTGAACACCTTGGGGGTATTTTCTTCCAACCAAAGTTACATATCTGTGATGAGGGGACCTGGGAGGACCCTACCAACTACTGGTCGGCCAGAAACTGTGAGTTTCATTTTTGGGCCTCTCCTTCAAGCTCTTTGTTGTGACTCCTGCTTCAGTGTTGCCAATTTCCGGCCTTGGAACCTTGTTGCACACATCTAGGAGGACACTTTGGTATGGTGGTCGGCCAGAAATTGTGCCTTTCATTTTTGGGCCTCTCCTTCAAGCTCTATGTTGTGACTCCTGGTTCAGTGTTGCCAAATTCCGACCCTGGGGCCTTATTCCACACACATGGGAGGACACTGCTGTATGGTGGTCGGCCAGAAATTTTGAAGTTGATTTTTTTGAGGTGGCTGGCCGGCCATAGGAGGTGGCTGGCCGGCCATGGTGGGTGGCTGGCCGGCCACCTTGAGCAAAAATACCTGGCCGGCCAGACTTCTGCTTTCCAGCCTGTTCCAGCTGTCCAGCTGCTTTTCAAAGTGTCTCCCTCATCCGGGGGACATTTCAGGAGGGAAAGATTGGATGCTTTCCCTCCCCTTTTACACCCCATCTTCTTGCCTATTTGAAGGCCTCTCCCCCTCCTTCTTCAAGGTTAGAAATTTTGGTCTCAAGAACACTTAACCAAATTCCCTCATTTTCATAGCTTTAAACTCCAAAAAAGCTTCAAGTGTCAAGGCCATTCCTTCATCAACACCTAGCCTCACCATCCCTACCATCACTTTAGCAGCAAGGAGGTGAATTTCAGAGGTTGAGAAGCTACAAATCAGAGCCAAGAATCAAAGAAAGACAAGTCTTCAAGGGTAAGTCCTCAAAACCAACTTCTAGGGCATTTTCTTGATCCTTTTCTATACTTTAATTGGTTGAGAATTGGGGCTTCGATCCCTACTGCTTTTGTGCTTAAAATGAGCCCCTCTACAACTTTGTAGAAGGGCTCAACCTCATTTGGTGTTTGTATACACTAGTTCCTTCAATATTCTTCAAGTTGGTAACATTTTTGCATGCTAAAATTGACCTATTTGTGTTGGTTTTTGGGGGTCCGACCCCTACTGATTTTGTGCTTAAAATGAGCCTCTCTACAACATTGTAGATAGGCTCAACTTCATTTGGCCTTTGTATCTATCACTTCCTTCAATTTCATCAAGTAGGCCATATTTTGTATGCAATTTTTGACCTATTTGTGTTTGTTTTTGGGACCTCGACCCCTACTGGTTTTAGTCTTATTTTGACCCCCTTTACATTTTTCATGAAGAAGGTTTGGTCATTTGATGTATAGATTGCATGTCTTATGTTATTCCCTTTTGTGGCTCCATTTTGCCCTCCATTTCTAGCATGTTTGTCTTATGATTTAGAGGCTGCCATCTTCTGCATATATGCTTATTTTTGGGTCCTCTTTAATGTTGTAGAAGGAAATTTTTCTATTTGAATTTTCTATATACTACTTGCTTTGAAAATCCTCTCTTTTACCGTATTCTTGCGAGCTTTTGTTGCCATATCTATGCTTGCATTTTGGCCATGTTTATTACTGAAAAAATGCCATGTTTGGGACTGCCTTGCTACTGTTCTTGCTGCCATGATCATATTTTGCATGTATAGCATGGCTATAGGCCATTTCGGGGCTTAATTTCGTACTTTCGGGATGAATGCATGCTTCGGGTGTCGTTTCGATTTGTTTCGGGGCTGTTTTCCCCTTTATTTAGGTGCTGAAATTCCATTACCATGCTTGCATATCATTTCCCGGGCCATTCGTATCATTTTTGCATTGCCTCGGTTTGCGTGCCCAATGGGCACGCATTTCGAGGCACCTCTTTTTTATCATTCCGGCAGCCTATGTGAGTGTGGTTGAGGCCCTCTCATGTTGGCGTAAGCCCAATTTGCATTTTCATGCTTGTATGCCATTGCCTCGATTTGCGTGTCCGCGGGCGCGCGTTTCGAGGCAGCTTTATTTTTACCCGACGGCCTCCTATGTGAGTGAGCTGAGGCTCTCCCATGTTGGTGTAAGTCCATCCCGGCATTCCGTATGCCATTTCATTGCATTTCATCATCGCCTCGATTTGCGCACCTGTGGGCACGCACTTCGAGGCACTTCGGTTTTTATCCGATTTTCATTCTTTCATCATCGCCTCGATTTGCGCGCCTGTGGGCACGCACTTCGAGGCACTTCAGTTTTTATCCGATTTTCATTCTTTCATCATCGCCTCGATTTGCGCACCTGTGGGCACGCACTTCGAGGCACTTCGGTTTTTATCCGATTTTCATTCTTTCATCATCGCCTCGATTTGCGCGCCGGTGGGCACGCACTTCGAGGCACTTCGGTTTTTATCCGATTTTCATTCTTTCATCATCGCCTCGATTTGCGCACCTGTGGGCACGCACTTCGAGGCACTTCGGTTTTTATCCGATTTTCATTCTTTCATCATCGCCTCGATTTGCGTGCCGGTGGGCACGCACTTCGAGGCACTTCGGTTTTTATCCGATTTTCATTCTTTCATCATCGCATCGATTTGCGCGCCGGTGGGCACGCACTTCGAGGCACTTCGGTTTTTATCCGATTTTCATTCTTTCATCATCGCCTCGATTTGCACGCCTGTGGGCACGCACTTCGAGGCACTTCGGTTTTTATCCGATTTTCATTCTTTCATCATCGCCTCGATTTGCGCGCCTGTGGGCACGCACTTCGAGGCACTTCGGTTTTTATCCGATTTTCATTCTTTCATCATCGCCTCGATTTGCGCGCCGGTGGGCACGCACTTCGAGGCACTTCGGTTTTATCCGATTTTCATTCTTTCATCATCGCCTCGATTTGCGCGCCTGTGGGCACGCACTTCGAGGCACTTCGGTTTTTATCCGATTTTCATTCTTTCATCATCGCCTCGGTTTGCGCGCCTGTGGGCACGCACTTCGAGGCACTTCGGTTTTATCCGATTTTACATCACATATCATCGCCTCGGTTTGCGTGTCCGCGGGTGCGCATTTTGAGGCGCTTTATTTTACCCGATTTGCATTTCATCATTGACTCGGTTTGCGTGCCAGTGGGCACGTATTTCGAGGCACCTCATTTTTATCATTCTGGCATCCCGTGTGAGTGTGGCTGGGGCCCTCTCATATTGGTGTAAGTCCATCGTTGCATTTCATGCCTTTATGTCATCGCCTCGGTTTGCGTGCCAGTGGGCACGCATTTCGAGGCATCTCATTTGCATCAGCATTGTGCATACTAGGTTGTATCTTAGTTGCATTTCATGCATCTCATGCATATTGCATCGTGTTCGGGATAGGAGTTAGCCCGGGCACGGGAAACGAGGCACGTTTCGTACTCTGAGTGACGGAACGGGTCTCAATCCCCAAGTCACCGACACTCCGGATTACCCATGATGGAGTTAGGTTTTGCTGTAGCATTCATCTGCATTCATCCCATATTGAGTTGTGCAATTCGATTCCTCGGCCATCATGCATCGGTATGCGTGATTGGTGGCGCGAGGATCGAGACATGCATACATTTGTGAAATACACTGCTGTGCCCTTTTCCTGCTCTCTGTTGCAGCAAAATTCAGAGTTGGCAACTTTCCGGAGCATGGCACGCGTTTCAAGGTAAATTGCAAACAGAGGCTAATTGGGGCATCCCAGTGGATTTCTGCGCCAGGCAGCTACAACATACATCATCCTTCAGAAGCGAGGCAGTCCCTGGCTTGCATGCCAGCTTTTACAGCTTTCATAGTTAATTTGTTTAATTAATTAGAAATTTGTAATATTTTGGACTGTAATATTTGGGACTGTATTATTCTTTTATTCGGACCCTCTGCGCGAGGGCACAACTGTAATAAGGGTGGGTGAGTGTGATGTATGTCTTCCAACCCCCATTTCTTTCTCCCTTTTATTTACCTGCTTTGAATGGTTAGATATAGGGCATACTTCAATTAGCATATAGTATGACAGCATGTTTGCATCATTCATCTGTTTTGCACGCACCGGGCTCGGCGCATCATACAAACTGCATTGTATTTTCAATTCCAAATTGAATACGTGTTAGTTGTAGCATTTCATATGCCATATTTAGAATAGCCGAGCCTGCTATAGTTTGCATTCTTGCATGTGTTGCATTAGGCATTTCTGTATACCTAGGATCATGCATGATTTCTAATCATTTTCTGTTTTGGCTTGGAGTACTCGGTGAGTTTTATGCTTTAGCATCCTTGCATGCGTGTGAGTGTTGCCATGATAGCATGCTTACCATGAGGCTAAATGCTTATGTGATATAACTGCCTTGAATGCCTGTGGGTGGAGGTTGAGTTATCTGAATTGGAGCAATTCATCAATTGTTTGTTAAGCCCACTAGATTGTGGCAAAATCTGTATTTTAAGCCTACCTGCGGGTAGCAAACCATCTTTCACAAACAAACATGAGATGTTTAGTTCCAATTCAGACGGCCCAGTCTATACTTGTTTGCTGCGAGCATCACATAGTAACCTAGGCTAATAATCGGAATAAGAGCATACAATGTTTTCAAAATCAGATATCATGGTTAGTAGAGGCCGGTCTTTGACCGGGCGAGAGGGGGTGCTCACGATGTGACCTTCCCTAATCGTACCCAAGTTCCCGAGCCAACTTTGGTGATGACGGACACGTGGCCTTTTGGCACCGAGTCAGGGTTTCCTAAATTTCCCATTTTAAAATATTTAGGTGGCGACTCTGTTATCTGGCAAAGCAGTCCATGTTTGGCACTTCTTTTCAAAAAATCTGTTTTCCTTCAAAACGATTTGCCGGATTTGGACTCTTTGGTTCAGGATTAAGAACCGCAACAAAAATCGAGTCCGAGCTGTAGCGAGGCTCCCCGCGGGCGTTGTTACAGTTTCTGGCGACTCTGCTGGGGAGTTAGAGAATTTGACTCGAACTCTTGATATCTGGTTTTGACTACATTTGTGTGTTTCTTTGCATTGCATTTGCATTGGTGCGCCTAGGACACCGTGTTTGCCATCTGCTATTCCTGAGCGGTTTGCCTGAGGCTTGTCTTGTCAAGGCATGTCCATAAGGCTTGCCGGTTACGGGCTCTGCCAGTATGGGAACACAAACCCCGGTTTTACCGGGGCACCCTTTTTGACCATTCGACCTAGTGCATATTCGGATCCATAGTGACCATTCCAAACTAGGACAGGTTGCTTACCCGTTTATAGGTTGTTTGAAACCGCTGCGTGCGTAGTGAAACCCTAGCTCCTGACAAAATAGGACAGGGAAACCCTACCCCAACATAGGGGTGTTTTGGCTCTCACTTATCTGCTATGTGCTTGTTAGAGTGTGCCTCTACAGGGAATGCATGTGTCAGTATAAGTTTGGGCATCAGGCCTGCGGGCATCAGTTTTGAAATTGGGAATCAGGCCTGCGGGCATTATCCAGTATTTGAGAATCAGTTGTCTGCGGATATCAAATTCAGTTTATCAGAACAGTGATACAGGAATATTGACCAGTATTCGAGGGCAGTGTATAGCCAGCTTACCAACTGTGTGTTGTTGTATACCCGACTGTGTGTGGTGTATTCAATTCAAGCCGTTATGCTGCCCGTTTGTATACCCGACTGTGTGTGGTGTATTCAATTTAAGCCGTTATGCTGCCCGTTTGTGTACCCGACTGTGTGTGGTGTATTCAATTTAGGCCGTTATGCTGCCCGTTTGTGTACCCGACTGTGTGTGGTGTATTCAATTTAAGCCGTTATGCTTTATTTCTGGTTATTTATTTCTTTTTCGCTTTTATTTATCCTTTTGCTAGGACAGGGTTTGTAGCACAATTGCTTCCGAGCCAGTCGATATTTCCCAAGCAATCTGGACCCGAGGTCGCCGACTTACTCGATCCGAGGATCTAGTTGACGGACATCCGGTGTTCCATTCACTACCCCCGGTTATTAGAAGGAGACCGAGGAAACGCAGTCCATCAGAGCAGAGATTATTGGTACAGCGGTCTGCTTTAGAGACAGATAGTCGGGTTGAGATTCCCATTTCTGCTATAGAGACACCCTTGCCAGTTTTTCAGATGGAACAACAGAATCCAACAATAGAGGCGATGATGCGCCAGATGGCTGAAAGCATGAAGCAAATGCAAGATGATGCTATCCGCCAGGCGGAATTTTCCAGACAACAGGCCGCTGTTATGGCCCAACAGTCTGAGTTGATCACCAGATTACAACAGCAGAACGCGGCGTCTGCTTCAAATCAGGTTCCTCCTCCACCCGGGGCCCCATTACCTGAACAACTACCTGCTGGCCAGAATGCCCCTCTAAACCCTCAAAATGCCCAGGCTGCCCAGAATACCCCCCCAAATCCACAAAATGCTCTGCCCAACCCACAAAACACCCAAGAGGACACAGGTCATCCAACGGGGCAGGCTCCGCCCCCGCTTCTACCACAACTGTCCAAAAACATTACCCCTAAGCACCCGGACTCTCCATTTGAGTTCGAGGTAGACCAGACAGCTCTGAAATTGAGCAAGTTGGAGAAGCTCTTTAAGAAGTCTCAAGGGGCGAAGGCCATCCCAAATATCGAAGACGGCTATACTGATGTGGCCGTGACTCTGCCCGACAGATTTAAAATGCCCCAGATCGATCGCTTTGATGGGTCTGAGGATCCTATGGTCCACCTCCGGTTATTCTCGGACGTCTTAAGACCAATGGGCCTAACCCGACCGCAAAAGCTCTCTTTGTTCGGTTGAACCCTGTCGGGTGTGGCATCCACTTGGTACTCGAAGCTCGATGATGATGTGAAAACAAACTGGGATGAGATGGCTGAGGCCTTCCTTGCACAATATTCATACAACACGCAAATCGAGGTCACGACTCGTGATCTCGAGACGACGAGGCAGGAGCCTAAAGAGTCTTTTTCTGATTTCGTCACCCGGTGGAGAGCCAAGGCATCGATGATGACCTTAAGGCCAACTGATAGAGATCAAATTCGGATGATTGTGCGCAATCTCCAGCCGGCATTAATGAAGAAGATGATTTTGATCCCTTTCCCCACCTTCGCAGATTTGCATGATATGGGGATGCAGATAGAGGATGCAATGAAACAGGGTATGTTTGACCAAGATCGGGATCAGCCCCGAAGAACGTTTAATCGGAATACCAATGCAGGCCCGAGTGGCTCTGCCAATACAAGAACTTCAGAGGTCGGAATGGTCACACCAATC